>PNEQ01004538.1:0-15036 GCA_003012365.1 Medauroidea extradentata | reverse complement strand
CCTTGTCTCCATGACAACACAGAGAGATAGCTGGGTTGCTTACCTGTGTCCTGAAGACAGACGTGAGTCCGTTACAGACTCCTTGGCGGTTCCAAGCCCAGCTAGGGTAGGGCTCGAGCAGAGGACTGGCAGCACTGGCAGACTGGCCTCTTCTCCTTGACAACACAGAGAGATAGCTGGGTTGCTTACCTGTGTCCTGAAGACAGACGTGAGTCCGTTACAGACTCCTTGGCGGTTCCAAGCCCAGCTAGCGTAGGGCTCGAGCAGAGGACTGGCAGGGCTGGCAGACTGCCCTTGTCTCCATGACAACACAGAGAGACAGCTGGGTTGCTTACCTGTGTCCTGAAGACAGACGTGAGTCCGTTACAGTCTCCTTGGCGGTTCCAAGCCCAGCTAGGGTAGGGCTCGAGCAGAGGACTGGCAGGACTGGCAGACTGGCCTCTTCTTCGCGACAACACAGAGAGTGTGGCTGGTACTCCTGGTCTGAACCGTGGTGTGGTCACAAACACTTTCTTCTCGGAGCCTGCGCACAACACATCGCTAACAAGTCAAGCTTATAATCTGCTATCCTGTACAGTCAACAAATGCAGGTATTCAACAATAGTGTAATATAAGTATATGTAGGCCTAGCTATAATTATGCTCATAACACTCGTATATCATAGTGTGTAACGTATACTTATTGTCATCCATCGCTAAGTCGATAGTGTTAAAATAATCAGCAATAGTTAACAGTATGTAAGCAATATAATATTTTAAACTATGTGTAGTTTGACATTATCTGAGTAAAACTAGGTACCAAGTAGTGTACTTTTATTTATAAAGTTTTGTCAATTAGTGATATTCATTAAACTAACTAAATTGTATTATATACAATAGCATAATTAATGCATGTTGAGGTTGTACAACACATCGTTTCCCATCTCCCGTGTAATTTTGCACCACCCGAATAATTTCCTTTCATATAAATTTTCCAAGAAACACTTGGCTCGTAAGTATGGTTTGGTGTATTCTTCACCAAATTACCTAGACTGCTAATCGTTAATAGCAACAAAAATATGTGGTGCCTGTTTACCCCGAAAATGGGCAAATTAGTTATGCATAGTGCAAAATGAAATGTGTACTTCGAAATATTAATGTTGAACTGTAGTATGTTGACTTATCTTTCGATCTATGAAGAAAGAGGCAGGCGTGTGTAAAGATACCGTCCAAAATAGAGCAAAGACTGTATTCCTAATACACAGAGGTATATTTATTGTAGAAGAAGGTGAACGCAGTATTTTGCTCCTCGACTTGTACAGAAATTTGCGTGCGACTACCAAGAATACTAGCGCTATCATACAAGGACTTGCAGCTGGTGCAGAACAGGAACTAATTTTTGTTGACAATTTTTCTCTTTCCTATATTTTGACCCAGGACCAATTATCACTCAAAAATATTTACGTAACTGTTTTTTTAATTGACACATATTGTCAGAAGTTATTTTATTTATATATTTTCGCTGTTCTTATGATAGTTCAAAGTATAAGGTTTTCTTTAGAAGGACTTTAAAACCCTTATAAAAATTCTAAACGACATCAGAGCAGTTAGGTGATGCTGAGTGGAATGTAGCCAGTTTTTATGAAAGCGGAAATGTTGTAGAACGTACCGTATCTTACAAAATACGAATATAGTGAAATATACAATGCGGTGATGGATGAAGGTAACTATTGAAGAAATACAACGTTATCCTGCTTTGTGTCTCAAGTGAAGTGTTGGAGTGGAAGATAGACGCTCGTGGACAGCCAATGAAGCAACGAGCCCGTGCGCTGGTCCTGAACACGATGCTTGTAATCTAATAACACGCGAACTATATCTGCAACACCAACATATTATTACACACGTCGAAAGCGAATAATTGCATTTCATATGTCAGATTACACTTTTCTCCTTTACCTCCAAGAGATTAAACACTGACGACATAAAATGTAATTTATAACCATGCTCAGAATTAGTTCTTCCCACCAAGGCAATCCGGGTTCGATTCCCGGCGGGTTCGCATGTACTAATCGTGCCGAACGATGCCGTTGGTCGGCGGGTTTTCTCGAGGATCTCCCGTTCCCCTTGCCCTTTCATTCCAGCGCTGCTCCATACACACCTCATGTCACACCGCACCTGTGCTTATGACCTCGATGTTAAGCGCTGACCAAAATCTCTCACTCACTCTTTAATGACATCAATAGAGTATGTAGATAAAATATTGCAGCCTTTTTCTGAAACTAAATAAATATACGCTTATATACAGAGGAACGAGCAGGATATATTCGGAGGCACTGATTTTACTGAAAACGTCTTACCACCATGGGGCCTTGACCACATCGAAAATATTTCCATTATTTTTTAACAGATGCAATACATTTATGAAATTATCATGGACAGCCTCGAATACATCTTATAGTCATCGAACATGTTTATTGTGTACAACTCATTGCAAGGTAATTTGGTAGAATACTAGCCGGTGTTCTCTTTCGTGTACATGTTTAAAGTTCACATTCTTGTACAAGAAATACGTACAAGAATACAGCGTTTGAAGTTAAGAGTTAATTGTTGTAATGTAATTATTGGGCGCGAGCGTTTCGCTTATCTAGACCAATAGCGTATTGGCAGGTAAGGCGAGGGCGGGGCATTGCAGGCCGAGAGAAGACTTCTCACTTGGCCGTGGCAGACATTGACAGAGAACTGAATGACATGAAGTGAAGCTGGACAATATAGAAGCCACGTGATGCTAAGACCACGTCCAAACTCGAGTGTGCTCACTCTCACTGTACACTCTCCCTCTTCCTCACTCTGGCTCTTTTTATTCGAATTCGGACGTCCACTCTCGCACTCTGCACTCGACACTCTGAACTCTATCAGCATGAATATTGTAAATATATAAATTAATAATTTACAATGCAAACGAATGAGTGTGGATATGTCCCAAAGTTATATAAAGTCAAACACTGAATAACTGCTCTGCTGATAAAATTACACGATGTATCGATACCAATGAGGGCTATTCAATTACTTAAAAACAGCGTATGTTCTCAAATATATAATTATATTTGGCATTAGTATTTTTTCTGTATGTTACATGATTTCGAATCGCAAGTTATTTCATTTAATTTTCGGGATTTTGTTACATACTTTGCCCAATATTTTGATTCGTTTTTTTTTTTTAACTTTGTCGCATTTGTAGCTGTATAGTTTACATTCCAGGCCACGAAAATAAACGGGATGAGAAATCGAAATTTTATAGCGAATTCAATTGGTCTAGAAGTTACTGTCTTACTTTCACTAACATTTAAGATTGCTCTCGGAACATAACGCTTGGTTCTATACAGTGAAGAGGCTATGGAAATAAGACATAAAATAATAATTGATTATGTATTCATGTTATGCTATCTAACAAAATAGATGGCCTAAGACTACAAACCTTACTATCGGTATACCAAAGATGTAAATAAAAAAAACTAAATTAAATTTTTATTTATAATAGGTTGCATAGTACCTGAAGTAAGACATATAAACTGCACTTGTGTATGTCGTGGTATCATACGAAATTGTGAATATACGACTAGGAACTTAAATTAAAAATAAAACTAGGATCATAAAATGTATATGTGTGTATATATGTAGAGGATATTTTTAAGAATTCCAAAAAATTCCGTCAGGTGATGCCTTATGAAAAAATAAGCAGAAAATATATTTTTCACGTTTCACCTCAACTTTATATTAAAGGAGTAATAAGGCTCCGAATACCAAAATATAAAACTTTATTCCCCCAAAATATTGGAAACTATGTTACAAAAAGTATAATTTTCAGCTTTGCTTAATGCTATTGGGATATTGAAACCAACAGTAAACGTTGGTTGAAACCTTCCACCCTTATGAAAATAGCAGGGGAGGCTACCTTCTAATTGCATAAAATTTTTTTACCGTCAGGATTTTCGAACATTTGAAGATGGTTAGTTGAGTAATGAGACCTTGTTAACAAAAAAAGGTCATCCTTTTGCAACTGTCTAGGACATACCGTTTACGCTCAAAATACACTTGAAGATTAGCGCAGACATACAGAGCCTAGAGCATACGCAGTGCAGCGAACATGCATGTGATGGCTCAGTGTACAGGGACATTCACTGCTAAATAACATGATGTACAATTTTTCAGTATGTTCACACCGACAAACGAAACTGCAGTTTTGGAAATACGGGTGTCGCAAATTGCTGTTTGAGTGCGGTGTAAACTGCGCGAAAGTTAGGTTTCGTTGCCGAGGAAAACCTGAGCTTGTAATTCAAGTTTCATGACGAAAACTAAGTTTCGTGTACGGTTTGAACGCCTAAACTAAGGTTTCCCTCAATTTCGGCCAGAAACGAAGTACTACGTCAGTTGGTTGAAATATATTGTACTGTGATGGAAATGTAAAGTAAGTGAACTGTTAAAAATTAGTATGCCAGTAGCTACAGTATAAATAAGCAAATATGAGTGTTGAGAAGTTAATAGGAACAGAAATTTCTCAAATGCTAATATGTTCGCTATGTACTAAAATTGTCCAGTGGAATAGGTAATTGAGTGTGATTTCTCTAATTTTCTGTCAGTTTCCGTATTGTTTACTGTTTAATTTACTGTTCAGAATCCGAATAAATCTTCACTCATTTCGACCCCTGCAGTTGTTTCAGACACATTCAAACTTAAGTTTTCCTAACTGACATTTCACGTATACACTTTCTTGAAACCTCAGTTTTGTGTGTCGGTGTAAACAAACTGGTTGTTGGAGCCGCATACCAGTTTGATCCTGATATTCTACGTACATATCGTTGCAGCAAGTTCTGAACGCAAATGGTGGGTCCCAGGCAGTAGAAACACGCAATACACATGTTGTAGTTGTGTGGATTGTGATTGATGGTGAGCTGCATTTAAAATACTAAGTATCACGTGACAGCAATACATACCACCGTACAATAAACGGCGATATTAATAACCGTTGTAAAAGTACAACAAACGTAGAAACTATTTTATGAGTTAAGAATCAGCAACAAACTAAAAGGATTTCTGGTAGGAATACTAACACGATGAATGAGTTAAGAAATTCGGATGGCTCGTGACATCTAAGGTCTTGAGAGCCAAAGAGGGGTGATATGACGTGAACATGTAGTGGCATTGGACTTGGAAGATAACGAAATAAGAGAACTCCGACAAATGCCACTGACCTACCATATCATAACGGTGTGATTCTCACGTGTGAAAATTGGTGTGATCTCGGCGGAAATCAAAACCGTATCGCTTTGTTGGGAGGCAAGCGTCGTGCCCACAGACACTGTAGTTTTTATTTTTAAGTATTACTTCCCGACGTTATTTGTGTTTGGTTATTTGTCAGTATGAGGATACAATATCATTTACACGTGTTTCAACTGCCTAGGACCCACCATTTTCGTTCAGAACTGGCTGCAACAATATGTACGCTGAATGCCAGGATCAAACTGGTCTGCGGCTGTTATATAGCAGTACACTGAGCACATCACATGCATGTTCGCTGGATTGCCTATGCACTAGGCTCTGTATGTCAACGCGAATTTTCAAGCGTGTTTTGAGCATAAACGGTATATCCTAGACAGTTGCAACAAGAGGACCGTTTTTGTTAAACAGGTCTCATTACTCAAGTAACCATCTTCAAATGTTCGAAAATACTGTCGGTAGAAAATTTTTATGCAATTAGAGGGTAGTAACCCCTGCTTTTTTCATAAGGGGGGAAGATATCAAGCAGCATTTACTGTTGGTTTCAAGATCCCAATAACATTAAGCAGTGCTGACAATATTGTTACTTTGTGTAATTTAGTTTCTAATATTTTGGGGGAATGCAATTTTAAATTTTGGTATTCGGAGCCTTTTTACGCCCTTAATATTAAGTTTAGGTGAAACGTGCAAAATATCTTTTCTACTTACTACTTATTTTTCGTAAGGAATCACCTGCCAGAGGTTGTCGGTGTTGTTCAAAAACACAGAAGACGTACAATAATGTACTTTGCAGAAATGTTAAGTTAGAAAATAAATTTTAATACTATTAAATGTTATTTCAATCGGCACAGTATTAGCCGAAATACGTCTTAAATGTGTGTACTGAATTCGCAGAAGCTCTTAGTGATGCTTCCTCAGACAAATAGCGTGATCGGAAGTTGTTCAAATGATCGTTATTTTGAAAATGTGAATATAGCACATAGATAATTAAAAATGCCAGGCACTGTTGTAATTTGGACAGACTAGCTTAGATGAAAAAAAGGAAGATTTCTATACATAAAATATATAAAAGGAAGCCATTTTGAAAACATAAGTTTACCATTTTCAAAATAGAAAACAGCAATACTCAAGAGATCTTACTTATTAGTATACGGCTACATGTACTGGGTTTGATAAAATTCTGAGAAATAATTCCTCAGACATCTCGTGGGATGTAATTTTTTTTTGTAAATACGAACACAGCATGTTAAAACGCGTAAGGCAAGTCTCCTTACTAAGTGCTACATTTGTATTAAACTATGATTTTCTTAAGAGAACATCACCAACTACTGGCTGTGTCGACGTCACGGAGAATGCAAGCAAACATCGTACAACTAAGCAAGTCATCTAAAATCATGCCGGCGCGCAGGAACTATAAATTAAGGTATTCAGACAAAGTAGTAAATAATCTCCTACTTTACTTAATGTCTTTATTTCGGTTCGACGCCTGATTACGAATCAGAGATACAATATTTGAAACGATAAATTAGGTAGCAGTGAAATATTAATGTATTGAAAGGATATTAAACTTTTAAAAATAATTCGAATTAACACGTGTTTTGTAATTTTATAAGAAAATTACATAGAAACGCAATTGCTACCACAGACATAACAATAAGTTATCAGTAGAACCGATAAGCCTACGTTCCTCAAGGTGAGTGCAAATTATCTCTGAAATTTAAAATTGTTTACGTAATCAAGGAATATTAAATTTTAATATTGATTTAGACGTGTGATACAGATATATATCAACGAAAAGTCAGCTTGCTAAATAATATGCGAGTAACCAGTTTAGCAAATTGGACAAAATGTTTCTTATATGTAATTCCATTATAAAGATAAATAAAACAATTCATACAGTTATCAAAATATTACAGATGGATGAACGAAATATACAAAAGTCAAGACATGTTTGTATGCGGTATACGTGTACCAAGTTAGATGAAATTCTGAAAAAAACTAATCCTAAGATACGTATTACTAATCTAAAAAATTTAAAAAATTACGCCATTTTGAAAATATTAACGCAGGATGAACTTAATACACAATATTCACCTCAGCTTTGCAGGTAGTATACGTGTATAGAACGTTCAGAATAAACTAAGCACTGCTTACAATATTCTGTGAGCCCCTATGCCACCGTATTTACTACTTTAATTACGAAAACTTACATGTAACTGCAAAATAGTGTAAATATTACACAACTTTCAAAACTTTATTTCTACAGCCCCAAGAAATATATTTTTTTACTATTTTTTATTACTTTTAAGTGTTGACAGTGCACACTTTAAAGTGAACCGCCTATACCAGGTTTGGAGAAATTATGGAAAACATTTTCTAAGGAATGTAATAGTTTGCTAAATATATAAACATTGCCACCATTTTGAAAATATGAACACAGGATTAACCAAATACATAAATTAAAGTCAACTTTGTATGTATTGTGCGTGTACCAAGTTTGATGAAATTACACAGTACGCTTCCTTTGATATCTAGCTTGATCGAAAATTGTGCATTGCTATGTTATTTCCCATCGTCTGGATGTACTCTATCCCTCCTGAAAGTTTGTAACCCCTGTACTGATACATCCTGTATACATGTAAACACGCACACACACACGCATCCCTTCGCGAATTAACAGCTTCGAATCAAAATTATGTTTACATATATTTGTGTCAGAGATGAACCAAAATAAGTTCACAAAAACAAAATTACTTGCAAATGTCAGTTGATTGCCGTGACTATTCACGTATATACTTTCTGAACTATTTCTTGCCTCTGGTAAACAAATGGTTGAATTATAAAATTTTTGTGAAATAGGTACACAGAGTAAAAATAAAATATCGTTGCAAACATGTCAGCAATTTTATTTATTTTGACTTTGACGGTCACAAATTATTGGATTACGTCTACATACACGAGGTTTAATCAAAGTATATCAATCACTTGATTATTATGCGCACGCCCACTCGATTACGCGGCATTTGAAACATTCCGAACCTGTGTATATTTCGATTCATCCGAACTAAACCGAACATCCATGGTTGTTCCATCGGTGAGTTTACAATATCGCGGTCTGCTCGCTCGCGACGACGTCATGTTCTAAATCTGCTGAGGCTTGTCTGTGTGTATGTATGTATATATATATATATATATATGTATGTGTGTGTATATATATATATATATATATATATATATATATATATATATATGTCCTGAAATGCCCGTATAATAAGCACATTACGTGAATTCTTGGCTAAACGTTATGTTTGAAATTATGGGTTACTTGCAAAATGTTGTATGATGCCATTTTAAATGCAAAATGTGGCAACATAGCACTGTAGTTAGTCCCCTATTGCACTCCACAGATATCTTACTACCTTTACTACTTCTGTTGTTGTGATGTGTGTATATGGGTGCAGGTTAAAATCCTGAGCAGTCCAAACATGTATCTATCTACGTTTACTCGACGCAACATACATGAAATAATACTTGGACATGGAGCGAAAGAAGGACTTTTTCCGTGCAGTGTTGCCAAATTGTGCATGTAAACAGTCGTACAACATCTTGCGTCTTAAATGTACGCCTTTTATTTAGCCCAGAATTCGCGTGATGTGCTTAACTAAGCCGTTTATGGACGTACTATACATGTAATAAGACCTTCTAACAGAGTACAGTACTCGTTACCATTACGTGACGTGTATGAATGGTTTGTGATCAGACACACTTGTCATCTCTCCAGCATGTACGCCCTTGCTTCAATATTGTGAAACACTAGTGTATTAGATATACACGTGTTTACAATCCGTGTGCTTCTAGTTGCCTTGACCACACAGCGCTTCCTGTCTATATACCACCACAACCGCATTCATATCATCTCCAAACATCTACGTTATTCTCACCTATGTTCCACTAAACTAAGTGTATTTCACCGTTACTCGACTAGGAAAGCCGATACTTCCATTTACGTGTGGTATTTTAGCACTGATATGAATTTATCTGCTAAAGAAGAAAATACGTGAATTATGTTAATGATACATTCTTCCGGTATAGTACTGTTATGATTACATGTTTCTTAAATTATATTCAACGTAATTATCAATGACATATTGCTCGCAAGCATAACTTACTACTTTCCACCGACCCCACATAATACTCTCCAAAAATGTGCATGATTCACTATCCTAATTTATTCACAGTTATATTCTCCGGCCATTTTGATGTGTTTGTCAAACTCTTAGATTTTTTGATTGGTTTCTATGACACGATTATAACAGCAGACATCTAAAACTGCTGCCCTGCAAGTTACATGCCGTGGGAAAAACCAGTCAAATATAATTTTAAAGTCAAGGGTTATAAAAAGACTGGTAGTAATTACAGTTACCAATATCCGTGATTTTTGTGATTATTACAGGTTGAATGATAGATTTCGTCAGAATGAATCTTAGGATACTTGTTCAATTACGAGATCAGCCGTTATTTTCATATTAATAGAAAATTATTTCCTAGAAAATAAAGTCAATTAGCCTATATGCTCCTAGCTATTAATGTGCACTAGTCTATTTACATTTATTTATTTGTTTCTGTGATATTTTATGTAATTTGAACACATGTTAAAATATAAAACATTAGTACAGTTTTAATACAGAAGTAATAAGTCCCAGCACATTGAATATGTTTGCAGGTAAGTTGGCTTTACGTCTCATCTACAACCAGGTAATTACACACGGTTTCCATAAACAAACGACTGGAAATGAAGGATGGACTGTTCATGACATTTGTTAAGATACTATTACAGGATTCACGTGGAACGGATTCGAGAAACCATAGGAAAAAAGATTCAGGAAGACCGAGGCCGGGATTCAAACACGGGTCCTCGTGAATGTAAGAATATTTCTTCGAAAAATATTACCGTTTTAGAAAATTTATTACTTTATGATATAAATAAATTTATATATATATATATATACGTACATACATACATACATATATCTGTACTTCGGAGACACAAGACACTACGTCACTAATATAATTTTCAGAAGAGCAGTTCAAAGAGTGTGATTTACTGGTGAATTCTGCTATTTAGTGCCAAAAATGTGGGTATTTGACACAAGGATGTGTGTTAATTATGCAAGAAAGTACTTATAAACTGAAGTAGGTATTGTTTACGGTAAAAAGTAAATTTTCACAAAATATCGACTTAGTGTCTTATTCCTCCGAGGTGTGCATATAGCATATATATATATATATATATATATATATATATATATATATATATATATATATATATATATATATATATATATATGAATAGCTTATTTCAGAAAGGGGCCCGAGTCACTATTTTGGTGGTTTTGAGTTAGAGACAGACATTTGTTCTCCTAATATAGACGCACCTTTTATTACAGAAAGGAACCCTGTGCCATGTATATTCATTGCACAAAAGAGGTTTCTGAAACTGAGTGTATTGCAGAAAAGTACCTCAGTCATTGACTCAGGTACTTTTCTGCAATACACTTTGGTCACACTGAACCTTCCAACAATAAAATCATTTTTTTTTTGGTCACACTGTTCCAGCCCATTTCCGCTCGCATTTTGTTTTGTTAATGCTAAGTTTACTAAAACGGTTATGGAAGACAAGTTGGTCTACGTGTTGTGGTCTGCACATTGTAGGGCTAGTGTTTGATTTTATGCAAAATGTATACTTACCCAAGACACCAGTTCAGGAAGTGTACTACTTACGACAGCTAACTGTGAATATTTTTGCTATTTGTAACTTGAAAACTGACCATACACAGTTTTACGTTTACCATGAAGGGGTCACGAGAAAGGGGGCAAATGAAGTGGCCTCGTTCCTAACCGACTACATTAAAACGTATGTTCCGAATAATGTAACAAAACTGCACTTATTCTGTGATAATTGTCCTGGTCAAAACAAAAATCACACTTTCGCCAGGACTTTGCTTGCTTTAACAGACAGTGGGAGATTCAAAACAGTGAAGCACTTCTTCCCTCTGAGGGGACACTCTTTTCTTTCATGTGACAGGAAGTTTAGTGCAATCAAACGTTCAATAAAGCGCTGCAGCAGAATCTATACCATCAAAAAGATTTGTGAATTAATTATTGCCATGGACAGTTCTCGAAAGACAATTAACCTCATTGAAACTGAACACATTATGATTAACTATGACACATAGTGGCCAATGCTCTACAAAAAACAGTGTCTTCAGTGGAAACAGCAGGTATTTCATACAAAGAGAGAGAACACTTCAGTATCTATAAATATCACTATTTTGAATATAATTCCGATAAAAAGGGCGTCATGTTGACATCAGAATTCATTTACACACTGAGCTCTGGAGATAATCAGGGTTATTACTACTCTACTTTGCTTTTGTCTAAGGGTAATAACCAAGGTATGAACATGTGCAACATCCCTGCATATCCATTGGGATGTGTACCCATTAAGAAAACCAAGAAGAAAGACATAAGGAAAGTATTGAGATACATGCCATGCGAGTTCCAAGACTTTTACGACACAATAATTCAACTACCTGTGGGTGACTAAATGCAAATAATTCTACAAGACATTCAAGGTGCAGATCAATGTTAAGGCTATTGAATTTAATTTTCTATTGCCTATTAAACCATAATATAATTTACAATACAATGTAAATATATTAAAATTCAGATATATTACATAAAGGGACCTTAGAGAGTGGTTTTTAAATCCTCCTATTAAAAATACTAATAGCTTATATGCGGATGTAATATGTGAAAAAGGTGCATTAGCTTTATGTTTATAACATATTCAAAGATATCTGTCCATAAAAGCAGAATATAGACTTTAGAATGTTTTTTTGGAGTTTTCTCAGAACTATTTAAAAGTGACTTAGGTACCTTTCTGAAATAAGCTGTTCATATGTACATAAGCGTGTGTGTGTATATATATATATATTTAAATAAATATATAAATATATATATATACACACACAAACTCCGCATACGTGTTCCTCACGAAAAACTATGATGAAAACATATTTTGCACTTTTCACCTAAACACAATACTAAGGGATTAATGGGCCTCTGAACATCGAATTTTAAAACAGTATTTTCCCAAAATATCGGAAACTAATTGACATAAAAATACTATATTTTCAGCATTGCTTAATTCTATTGGGATCTGCAAACCAACAGAATATGCTGGTTGAAACCTTCCGCCCTTATGAAAATAGCAGGGGTGGCTACCTTCTAATTGCGTATAACTTTTTTACCGTCCGGATTTTCGAACATCTGAAGATGGTTTATTGAGTAATGTTACCCGTCTAACAAAAAAGGTCCTCTTGTTGCAATAGTCTAGGAGTCATAGATTTCTTTCAAATCACAAATGAAGCTACAGCGATAGAGTTCCCGAAACAATGGTATCGTGAGTTAGAAACATGTAGGTAACGTTGAATGTGCACCATCAACAATTCAAGGAACACAACAAAATACACACATGAACGCACTATTGCCTATGCTGTATGCTGTGTGTCTTAGGTGCAAAACACAGGACTTAGGAGCATTCTTAAATGACGATATGCAAAAAAAGGTGGGTTTGGATGGAAACCCATCATACACAATCGTCAACTGGCACTGCACTGGACTCCACAGCATGCCGTTCGGCGTGTGGAAGGAGTAGCAGTGACATTGTTCACCACAATTCCCATATGCGAATATCCAGGGTGACCCCATTGAAGATCGAACCTTGATCACCTTGCTAGGAGGCGGACACGTGTGAACGATTTAATGCTCAGTATGGCTCTGTGGTAGCGGTGCAAGACATGTTACATATCCGCACAGGCGTTAGGTAACGACACTCCACACCACCCTCCGTTACTTACATAGCTGTTTCTGGGGAAATGGTTGGCCGAAGGGTCTTATACTAAGGCGACCTTTTTTGTTGATTTGAACATGTTCTTTCATAAACAATGTTCAAATTACGATTATACGTTACGGCTACCAAATTTCATGCGATCGAAATTTCAAATATGCCATTTGTCCATGAAGGGGGATGATTTGTACTATCTTACCATGTTGGGGTCAGACGTCTTATTATAGCCCAAAATATGTCCACATTGTTGTTGCTACATCTCCAGCGTTGTTCGTTATTTTAGTTATAATCGATTTTGAAAACACATTTTCAAGGGCTCCTAACACCCTTCGTATGCACTTTCGGGAAAATTGTCAAATGTTAACCCTACCTTATTTTGCGTAAGGAATCACCCCACCAAGTTTGTCGGTCGAATTCACACTCACCCTGTATAAAGAGTGATAGAGATGTGGGTATGCATTTTGCTTATGTTCAAAGTCGATAAACTCTGAGACCGTTTGATCGATTACGTGAAACTTGGCAACATATTTGTAATATATTTTAGAGAAGGTTTTATGCTAGCTATTTCTAACTTGCTAAATCGCCATTAAATGGCTCTCAAGCGCATCAACTTCTAAGTCGTGCAACTTATCGCCATGAAAATAGGGATACGTGGATATTTTAATACGGACAATATTTTAGCGATATCCATTTTGCTATTACTCGCGATTAAAATGTGCTGCAGGACATAGACTTTATATATAAATATATAACACACGCACACACAGAGTGTTTCGAGTTATTTGATATTTAGGGTAGTGTAAACCCTAATCTTAATATTTTGAGCTATTAACTTTCGTTTGCAGAAAATTAAAACCCTGCTTGATTATATTTTATGTACAAAATTATTCCAATAAATATATACAGTGTCAAGTTGGCATACGAGTTTCAACAAAATTTTCGTGCGTGTATTCACAAGATCTTATATAGTCACTTTTAAAACTAATATATATAGCCGGATTTACCCTCGAAACAAACAAAAAAACATCAAGTAAACTGATAAATCCGAGAATAACTAGTGTGTTTTAAATGTATATTAGTGTTTTTGTAACATGTCATTTTATAAGTTAGTAAATGTACTCTTAACAAACCGACATGCCGAGTAAAATATTGGTGTTTAGTCATTAGTTTATAAGGATTAACAGTATTTTTGTGATTGGCTGCCACCAGGATAGGGACGTTGTAACGGCAGGCAGAATACTGGTCTGTGATTGGCTGCAGCAACACGAAGCATCACCATTCTAGAGTCAGCGACATGTGATGTGACATGACCGGCAGAATGTGTTAGCAACTGACTGTATAACCACGAGTGTAACAGAGACTTGTTGGTTACGAGCACGTGAACTGTGGCAATGTTGTTTTACTATCGCCACGGAAGCAGACAGAAGGAAGTGACAGAAAGTAGTCGCAGACAACTAAAGTACACGTCTCAGTTAACATACATGACCCTTGCAAGATAGTATTGTACACCATCACGTGGCGAGCGCAACGTTTGACCTTGGAGACAAGGAAAACTGATCCTCATTACGTCGACATTATTAGACTGGAGAGAAGAAGGTACGGCAAGGTCATCTAGGAGCAAGCAGCGCGGCCTTCACTGTCTAACTATGCGAACCCCAGACTGACCCCTGGAAGATATTGTTGCGTGCCATGTACCTGGAGGCCAGTGGTCGGCGGCTGTTTCGTAACACCTTGAGGGCTGGCCGATGATTCAAAGCCCGGGTGGCTCATAGTGGGAATCCCGCCGAAACTACGTCATAGATACCTGTCCCAACTGCGTCTTAACCCTTCGAGGGCGGCCGACGTGACTACAAGCACATCCGAAACATGATG
>PNEQ01004537.1:4607-22806 GCA_003012365.1 Medauroidea extradentata | reverse complement strand
ATATATATATATATATATATATATATATATATATATATATATATATATATATATATATATATCAGGGTGTCCTGAAAATACCTTCCGATATTTACACAGGTTGTAGTATGCAACAAAAGAAGACGAAAACATGTTGTGCACTGGTCACCTAAACACAATATTAAGAGCGTTATAAGCAGTTAAATATGAACGTTTAAAACCGTATTTTCCCAAAATATGATGGGAAACTACGCCACATACAAAAAATATTGTCAGCATTGCTTAATGCTATTGGGATCGTCAAACCAACAGCATGTGGTGCTTGATACATTCCACCCTTAGGAAAATAGCTGGGGTGGCTACCCCCTGATTGCATACAACTTTTTTACCGTCAGGTTTTCCATACATTTGTAGGTGGTTTGTTGAGTAATGCTACCTGTGTAACAAAACAGGTGCTCATGTTGCGACTGTCTAGGAGCCATCGTTTTCGTTCGAATCACAAATTAAGCTGCAGTTAAATGACTGTGATCCTTTACAGAATCGCTATATAATAGTTAGTTTTTTTTTTTACAAATATGACAATTCATTGTAGTTTTATAATATATTTCTTCTTTTTTTTTTTGCTAGCGAAATCAACAGTATTATATTTTCGTATATATTTTTTTAATATTTCTCGATTATTCAATTAAAATTTTTACAAAAACACTGCATAAGATACTGGGGTTTTTGTCATTATCATCATTTTGTATTTTATATAAGTACAAAAGCTAATTGGTTCATGTTTTTGATAAATGTTTGTATAATACGTTATACATTTCAATTTTAGTTCTACATTATTGATTTGTTGATCTATTAGATGGTATCTTTATCGGAATATTTCTTTACATAAACCAGAATCAATGTAGTCTTCCAATAGATTTCCATATTTTTTCCTCATTTCATATTTTTTAATAAATTTTGGATTTGGTTCACAAGTAACTATTTAATAAACATTCAAAATCGGCATATATAATAAATGGTACTTTTAAAGAATATTATAATTCTTAAATTTTAAAATATTATTTTCTTTGTCTGGGAGATTTCTCGAAATGCTTTGTGATTTTTACACACCTTTTCGTGTTCATTTAATTTATCTTCAGAATAAAAATTTTGTGAGCATTTATCACAAAGATATTTTTCACGATGATTCTTTGAAAGTTGCGAGCCAAAAAATCGAGAAAGGTTTTTAATCAGACAATAGTGATCAGTATTTTCTTACTTAATGTATAGGTTTATGTGATTGTCAAGTTAATTTTTGTTATTTTTAGTGGATAAAATATATAGTCCATCTCATTTTCTTTTTTCTTTTCTTCATATACATAGTGCCTACACATTAATAGAAATCCCTGTTCTTATTTATTTTTTCAAATAATTGTATTTTGTCTAATTGCATTGGACATTCTAAACCTTTAAACGCAGCATTAAATTAGTGTTCAAATGACATTTTTATACTTAACCATTACATTATTTTATGGTTTTGTTATTAAAAATGTATTTTGTTTACGAGAAGGTTTATAATAATTACACATTTCACATTAAACTTTTTGATTTTTTTCTTGCAAGACCATTTCCTTTAAATTTCAACTCATCCCATATGTTCTGAAAAGAACGAATAATATTAGATCTTGCCTTGGTCTCGCTGTTTATATTTGGCTCCATTCGTAACAGCTCGTCAGTTTTAACGAGGAAAAAACTACACTAAAGCGCCGTCTATGGAACATGGCGATGGCCGACCTTGTGGCTCGACCACCAACGAAACTCTTGCACTCTATCGTCTGTCTGCAACAGAAAGCTAGGAGATAACTCCGCGCGCCAGTTTTCCTTCTTGGACAGATGGCGCTTTAGTGCAGTTTATTCCTCGTCCAGACGGACCAACTATTCTGGCAAATTAACTAATCAGGTTTTAAAAGATTCAAATAGTGAAAATATGTGTCCAGTATATAATGGAGTTTGGTAGTAAACAAATTCATTCTATTTTATTCATTAAATATTAAATTAATCTTGTTTTAATAATATTTATTCATTATTTCTATTGTAACTTTATTGCACATGGTTGAATGTAAATGTAAAATTATTGCTCTAGTATTAATTAATTGTGTTTTAATAATACGTTTTATCCTTTTTATGGCGATTTTATAGAAAACGGTCGAATAAGAAATTGTATAAAAGTACTCCAATTTTTCAATATATATATATATATATATATATATATATATATATATATATATATATATATATATATATATTAATTTTTGCGTACGAAAGAGGGTTACTGAGATCGAACGTACAAATAATATGTTCTAGTTTTGATACAGTCTAGAGGTAGCGTTGCTAGTAGTTTTTGTTGAGATGGAATAGCTTTTTTAATTTTTTGTACTTGATGAAGAACATTTACTTGTTTATTTACAATCTTATTAAATATAATGTACAAAACTACATATTATTTTTCTATTATCCATTCTATAACTAATTATTTACATTTAATGTCCAGAGTTCTGGGTATTTCCAACAGTACAATAGTGGTATCGCCTAACTTAATTTAAAAATTCCATTCATTAGAGTGAGTGAGAGATTTTGGTCAGAGTTTAACATCGAGGTCTTCAGCGCTGGTGAGGGGTGATGTGATGTGAGTATGGAGCAGCGCCGGAATGAAAGGGCGGGTTAAACGGGAGATCCCCGAGAAAACCTGCCGACCAACGTCCGGCACGATTCCCACATGCGAAGGTCTGGGGATCCACCCCACCGGGAATCGAACCTGGATCGCCTTGATGGGAGGCGATAGGTCTGACCCCTCGATCACTGCGGCCCCCATTCTTAATAGTTAGTGTACCTTGGCTTTTCATTATGTTTGAGGCACTGAAATGGGGAAGGCGAAGAGTCGAATATAACACGTCCGTCAAACACCTCATGGCCTTTAGCATAGCCATCTTTAGTAGAAGGCCGCGGCCTTATAACTGTCAACCCTGACAGGAAGCGTCATTTTAACACTTCTCTTAGCTCTCCGAAGGCAATGACTGTAACGGTTTCGTTATTCTGCCCTACATACCGGCGAATCAGGGGAAGCCACTCCCTTTGGCGAGACGAAAGAAGTGTTAAAATGACCCTTCCTGCCAGGGTTGCCAGATCTAAGGGCGCGGACTCCTACTAAAGATGTATATGCCTCTAGGCGCGGAGAACTAAACAAGCGTGCAATAATTCAGTGGAAAGCGTCTTTCAACGGGACTTCAAGCGCTGACCCTATTGTTTCATTTGTAGAACGTGTGTGGTAAAGTTCATTGCAGGTTTCTATGAACTGGTTTTACGTTTACGGTTGATATTTTCTCAGCCATAACAACGCTAGGAAGTCTTTTTTTTTTAGCACTTTTGAGGAGATTGGTAGTTATGTTTTTAACCAGCGGACGGTAATTTTAAAATCATAGGGGCAAAGTTTGAAGTGTGTCTTACTTTCGTAGATAAACGCATTGGAAAACTTTTTTATTAGTTATACTATACAAGATTTTTTTCAGAGTTTACGACAAGGGACTGAGACCCAATGGTGGGGCCCGGGACACTCTGCATCTTTTGCCTTCCCCCTCCCCCCCTCTACATTTCTGCGACCCTGCGTGCACTGCTCCTGCCTCGAGCTCACGAAAGGGACCGCATTTCCATTTCCACGCACATGAACAGCACGAACTCTCGCTTGCTTGTGTCACGTGCACGTAATCGCTCTGGCTGATCGCCCACCCCCCCTCCTAACTTTTCACTCATCATCACTTATACTCCTGACGTCGTGTAACGACTGACCAAATGGTCGATTCGCGAGATTCATGTAGGGTATCTAGTCGCTTTGAATTTGAAATCCGTAGCGATTCGTCGCAAAAAAAGCTGTTCTCGGGCGTAGGCCTATGCTTCGAAATGCAGCAGGCCAATCTTTCACGATATTTTGTATATATTAAATTTTCGTACACTTCAAAATGACGAACGATTCGGACAATGGATTTTTTTTTTAATAAATCGGGACGTTTCTAAGGAACAGTAACTGCGTACATAATTATACACTATTTGTGAAATAATGATGATGGATTAACTAGGAAAGTATGTTTTGCGGGATATTACAGTCTTTATTTTTTTCTGTATCGCTGTAGGTCGTTAAAGCTTTGTATAGGTTATTCAGGATAAAGTGAGTACTGCATAAAATTTTCTGAGAACCGTTATGCCTCCATATTTACTAGTTTAAATATGAAAACTTCCGTGTAGCTAATAACTAATGTAAACACTTCAGAACTCTCAAAACTGTACTTCTATAGCCCCAATATGTACATTTTTAAAATTAGTATAAATTTCGGGCAGTGCTCACTTTAAAGTTAATCGCCTATATACTGTTGGATACTTGCAAAAATAAATAATACTGAACTACTACCTCCATAGTATATAGTATTTTATGGGTATAAATAAACTGTGAATTTCAAACTGTTCTAAATATGCATCTGACGAGCGATGTGGCGAAACGGTAAGACATTGGACTTGCATTCGGGAGAACTTGGTCTCGATTTCCGGCTCCGGACAACCTGATTTTCCGGTTTTACATGATTTCTCTAAATCGTTTCACGTGAATGCTGGGATGGTTCCTTAACAAAGGCCATGGCCGATTCTTCTCCCAGCTCCTGTCATTGTACCAAGTTGTGTGTCATCGTCTATAATGATCCCGCTGTCGACGAGACGTAAAGACTACATTCCTTACCTGGACAAGCATTTATTTACTAAAAATATGAAATTACTAGCCGGCCGGCTGCGGCGTTGCCCGCGTGAAATTATGTAATGTCAACAGTAACTCTGGACGAAATATGTGTTGAAGGCATTTAACAGCTAACGTACTCAATAACAGTGAACTATAAATTGCCTTAGCTCAGTGTAAAGAGAGCGCGCAATATGCTTGTATGATGTCATAGTAATTCCCATCGCAAAGTCTTACACGGGACACGAACCCGTAACCCCATCCCTTCCACACCACAAACTTTATACAATGCGTGTGTGAATGTTAAAGGCATGCCGTGATAATTTTTTCGTACGTTAAGGCTACAGTCCAAAGAAGTTTTATTTATGAGTACGTTGGCAAACAGAAACGACTGTTGAGTTATTTCTCCGTGATCATTCTCTTTTATCGGGAGAATGTAACATTTTACTGCTTTTCACCTACTTAATTTTCGAATTTCATAAAAACCTGAATTTGATTTGTAGATATTTACATAAGCTTCACTCTTATCAAAAAATCATCGTGATATCTCAACGGGTATAAGCGGTACAGATGATTATCTGAAATCACATTTTATTTTTTTTAACAGCTTTCAAGGTCGAATTTCAAAAAATCCTGGAATTGCTTTTTTTTATATTTACGTAAGAATTATTTTAAAGTAAAAACCATTTCAATATTTCCACTGGTTTAGGAGATAAATGGGATTAATATTAAAAAAACTTTATATTATTTCAAGAGCTTTCAAGGACGAATTTCCAAAAGTTGTAAAAATACTTTTTAGTTATTTACTTAAGCATCATTAAAAAAAAAAATCACCTCACTATCTGAAATTGTTTAGGAGAAATCACGGAGTAATGAAAAACCCATTTTACGGCTTTCCCCCCCCCCTTAATTTTCGAATTTCGCAAAATCTAAAAATTCGCCAATATGCATTTCTTTGGGAGATATTATGAAGTTAAACAATTTATGATAGCATTCCCGGTTAATGAGATATCAAGGACTCTTTTAAAACAAATTTCACCCCTTTACACCCCCTCAATTATCGAATTTCGAAAAATCCTTTCTTAGTGGGTGCCTACGGGGCAAGAGGAAGCTTTCCTCAAAATTTCATAGTTCTAGGTCCAGCGGTTTGGGCTGTGCGTTGATGAGTGAGTGAGTGAGTGAGTGAGTGTGTCAGGACACTTCATTTTATATATTAAGATTGACACAGTTAAGTGTTAGCCGTTATAATGATGATGATGATGATGATGATGATGATGATGATGATGATGATATTAACAATAATAATACTTGAGTATTTGTTGAAATCATAGGTAGATGTACAGTAGTCAGAAATTTCCCTTCTCTGACCTATATTTGTGAACGAAATATATGTGGAAGCGGGACAGTAGATAGTTGACGCGTTTACCGATTCTTGACAAACAACCAGAAATTTACGTAAACATTAAAAAGTTAACAGTTAAAATATTTTGCCCTCACACGTATAATTAGGCGTTTTCGAAAGCTCACAAGAGGAGATAGGTCAGTCAAAATCTCAAGTTAAAAACGTTCGAAATTTAACCGATGTGAAATTTGCCCTTGTTCAAATTTTCACCAGACAGCCTCTCGATGAACTTCTGACATCATGTAACGATTCCCCATTTCGTGCGAAAAAAAAAATGTAAACAGTACACATAACCAAAACCACAACAAAGTGAAACTGAATGCATTATGTTCAAAATATCGAAGAAACAAGCACGAAACTAATATTATATTTGAATATGAATCAAATAACGTGCAAATATAGCACTGCGAACGTAGCATTTACAAAAATATTATCATGTAGAAAATATGTAGGTTTTTTTTATTCCCGCCATCTTGAAACCCTGAACAGCATTATATGCGTTATTTAAGTTCCTGGCGATCGACAAAACCTGGCCACGTGACTGAGATAACCTACCCTGCACTGTTGGGTGAGTTTTCTAAAACGCCTCAAGAATAGTTGTGAAAAATATACAGGCTGTTTCGAAACTCACCGGAAATATTTCCGGATATGGATGCTTGTGTAAAATGGCGGCAGTAACATACATATGCAACTTACAGATCTAAGGAAATGTTTACTAAGTATTACAGTAAATATTTAACTTCTGATCTGACTATATGAACAAAAAAAACCTTTGTAGTCATGGGAACGTTGTATTAATAGGGTTTGCGTTGATGAGGTTTTACTGTATCTTGGTTATTAATTTTACACAGCGAAAAAAATGTTTTTACAGTACTTTTACAAAAATTCTTTGGAAACTAGTTTACGAAAAAAATTGGCGTTGTTAACTTTACAGGACGTGTTATTAAAGTTCGCAGAATTTCACGGCCGTTGTCTGTAGCTTCTAGGCTTCTGAATTGTAACCGCTTCACTGTTGTGTTTCTTCCCGATGTTTCTGAGAGCATTGCAGCCTCCATCTCCATGGCAGAGTTGCAGCAGAAGAAAGGCAACGGTTGCTGCTGCTGTATCTCTACCCTGAAGATGGAGGCTGCAATGCTCACAATGGATTTAGTTGCTTGGGCTTACTTCATTGCGAGTCGCACTCGTGTTCCTGAACCTTGCGTGTCTACCTGAAGACGGGAACAGAATCCAGTTCCCGAAACGTCGTTACACGGGGTGTCTGGAAAACTACTGTGTTTTGTTTCATCTCATCGTTGTGTCGTTTTTTTTTCTGTTTGTGTCTTATATCTGTTGTGTTTTTGTTTCGTCTCATCGTTGTGTAACATGTTAACTTGTTTTTTTATTTTAGTTTTATTATTTTTATTATTTTCGTTTATTATCTGTTTGTTCCCTGTTTTATTTGACCCGATTCAATTTATTTTGGAATTTCATGTTGGTGTATGTATCCTGTTGACTCTGCTTATTTGTGGTTTTCTATTATTTGTTTGGTTTTCTTTGACTCCCCAACGGAGTACGTCCAATCAACTAAATCCATTCATGCACTCCCGTTGCACAGTTATTTCAGAGATCGTAAGCATTGCTCTCCGAAACGTCGGGAAGAAAGACGACAGTGACGCTGATGCAATCCACAAGTCTAGATGCTACTTTAGGGGATAAACATGTTAATATACAAATATGTCTGTATATTTACAAACATTTTTGTACGCTTACAAATAATAACTGTACATTTACAAATACATTCTTGTACACTTTCCAACAATTGTTTACAGTGTCAAAAACATTTTTTGGCAACCAGTTTCCTAGTTTTTTTTATTACGAAATATTTTGTAAAATGTGACAGGTCTCTGAAGACCTTTATGTTTCATATCGAACACTCTGCTCACAAAAAATATATCTCACAAGTCCACACAGACGTTTGGACAATTTAGACCACTTAAATGACCTGCGATATATTTGTTGTCGTACCGAGACTTTTAACGTTCGTACGTAGGTAAGTTTACATTTTTCTTGTAGAAGTGCGACTTTTTTTTTACTTTGTAGTGGATACACGGTGTTGCGGTTGTGTAATGGATAGGCATCTTGCCTCCCACTTTCTGGGTCCGGGTTCGATTCACGGTCTAGTCACACCCAATCCTCGCATATGGGAAACTGGGCGGACGTTGCCATTAACTGGCGAGTTCACTCGGACTACTCACGTTTCACCCACCTCTTGCATTCCGTCACTGCTCCATATTTGCCTCACATGCACCAGATCACCAGAATATACTCGTTCTGCTCTCTAGCGGGTGCAACACAGCAGCAACACACGCAGGTTGTACGTAAGAGACCTCTGATTTTCGCGAGAAAGATTTTTTGTCCCACTTTGTTTCAGTGCATCGTGTGCACAAGTGCAGTTCTGCTTCGTGATTAATGCCTGCGCGTCTTGTGCAGAAGCGTCACTTGTTTTACTGTGTCAGCCAGAACAAGGTTTCTGCGACACCACACGTCTGTTATCAGCGGGTACACTGTGAAAAATGTTCTCCGTCGATTTACGGAATTTCCAGTAAAAATTTCTTCGGGTACGTCCATGAATTCACGGAAACTTGTTTCCTAATCCAACAGAAGTTTCCGTAAAAACGTTTCAACACACGGAACAAAGCCATACTCTGAAAAAAAAAAAATACTTATTAGACACTGCAAAATATTTTGTTAAAATAGACCTTACCAAATTTTTCTGTAGTGACCGCAAAAAAATTTTTGCTGTCCCCAATAAAGTTTTGCAGTGACTACAAAAATTTTGTAACCACTACAAAAATTTTTGGTAAGGTCCATTGTAACAAAATATTTTGCAGTGACTAATAAGTATTTTTTTTTCAGTGTACTTACATGTCTATAATGCTACAATTGCGTTTCTACAGATTTGCAGATTTACCGGTGATGTTAATAAAATATATCCCTAATATTTACAGTTGTCTAACACATAAATTTACGATATTTTCCGTGCAAGTGTCCGCTGACTTATGAACATATTACGTATGATTCCGTAGTGTCTGTTTACTACATACATTTTCGTATTTTATTTTTACAGACACTATTTCCGTTTATTAACAATACATTTTCATTAAAGCGTACATTATATTATTTCAAGTGGTACTGAATGCCAGTGGAATCTTTAGTATGTTACTACGGAATACTAACAACAGTTACTATAAACTCTCACAGATATTTAAAAATTATGTTCCTAGTGTTACGGAGAAGTGTTGGCAAAAATATTCTCCAGAAGTGTCCGTTAATTTACGCAAGGCGACTAACTCCACTTATGGAAACTCGAATATTTATGAGACTTCTTTAGGAGAAGGCACAATAATGCGTACGATTATTATTTGTTTCTTCTCGAAGTTTTACACATGTTTAATTAATGAAACAAAAGTTGCAATATATGTTTCCGTTAATTAAACAAACATTTCCGTAAAATTATCCGGAAATTCATGGAAATATTTAACAGTGTAGAACTCCAAGACGCTGAGAATTGAGAACAGGTGAGCACGTAGGCTTTGAAACAGAATAATGCAAATATTTATTTTTTACGAAAATCAGTGTCCCTAAGCTATATGTAATCAGAGCATAATAATCGAAATATAGATAAAGTGGAGGAATAATGTTTGGAAATATGGCACAACCAAATATCAGTCAGCATATGGACACTGGCAGCGATCTCGTTTTCCTATTTCTGGAAAAGAACCTCGTTATTGACGAATGGGGAATAAATTATAACGAGAGAGAGAGAGAGAGCGAGAGAGAGAGAGAGAGAGCAGGTTAAAAATATATACGAGACAAAATCAATATTTGCCTCGAACATCAGCCTTGTTTACATGCGTTACTTTTGAGGATATTCAGTGGTCTTCCCTTGTTGAACCGAGATATTGGAATACGTCCAAACCAGTTATAAATATAACTGCTCTTTTTGGCTGTGTCGTGACGACGGCGCCGTTCAGGAATGTGAATGGGGAGACACGTGTGCCCTTGAATTTTATCTCCACGCAGGTCCGGAGAGACGTTATATGGGTGAACCTGGCAACCGTACAGGACACCGACAAGCTCGGTACGCCTACACGGGCGACAGCAAATGTAACACACTTTACAATGCGATCGTAGGAACTCAATGAAGGTAGAGTAGCATAGGTAGGGAAAGGGATATTTTACAAGTTCAATGACCTGAATGTTATAATCCACTGTTCTGTGTATACTCATGCCCCGTTTATTTGTTGATTATCTGTTGTTCCAGCTAGTAGCAGTTAGTGGACAAATGGTCGGGGCTTGAGTTTGTATAGGATATTAGATTCTAACATTCAGGCGAATTTTTCCTTTCCTTATTCATAGGGTTTTGTAGCTATCTAAAGTATTATTTTTTTTACATGAGTAATTGTTTACATTTTGTGTGTGTATATACACACGTCACAAGATAAAATTCAAAGAATATCATAAATTTGTGTATTTTTCGCTGTTGGCCCTCGACTTATTTGACACCATTTAAATATATTGTACGTATGTTTGAGTTCTAACTTGTGACCAAAAGTAAATTAACATTTTCCAGGTCTCTAAACATTGGTTATGCCTAGAGAGTCGGAAATGTCGCGGGTTCAATGACTAGCAGGCTGGACTCCACAGTCCTGTGTAAACAATGTCCTCAGCTACTTGTACATTGTCTGCTGCTACAGTGAGTGGCTAGTTGTTTATGTGACAAGGTAGTGTGTGGGAGTCAAGTCTTCTATTGGCTCACAATCTTCAAGCAACACTAACACAGTCGCGAAAGTAGTTAATGTGTACCGGAGTTTATATTCTTATACGTCTTCCCAAAAGAAATCTCGAAATTTCTTCCAGGTCTCTGGTAACTTACGTGGTTTTTTTTTGACGCGGACAACTTCCAGGGGGTTTTGTTTCTCCGAAGGCTCTTGTAACAACTACAAACCTCACAGGCCGAGAGCGAGCAGCGTACGTTAACGAGGAAGTTGTTATCTCTGCAGTGGACTCTATATAGACGCGTCCAATTAGCTGGTCGTGATCGCTTGTCCTATGGGCTTATCATCCGCCAGGGCTCTATTTTATCTCCCTCTTGCTGCTGCTGCTTCTGCTGCAGAGAGGGAGATCCAGTATTTATATTTTCGTCGGGTTTTACGTCTCGTCGATAGCGAGGTCGTTAGAGCGGGTTACAAAATAATTCACACACGGGCAGGAATTGGGTGAGGAATTGACCATGGCCAATGTTAATTAACTGTCCCAGCATTTGGCTGGAGCTATTTCCTGAAACCACAAAAGACCGAAGTCATGATGGCAGAAGCCGGGAATTATAAAACGAATCCTCTCTAACGCGAGTCCAAGGTTCTATCGTTGCGCTCGGTAGAGGACACAGCAAAATTAATTATACGTAGCTGACAGTGGCGTAGCCAGGATTTGTGTAAGAGGGTGATAGTTTAACCTGAATAATATAGTGAACATCGACTACCTCTTTTAAGCCAGAGGTCTGGAGATACTCCTGCGGGTAATTTTTGATTTCAAGGGGCAAAGTAGCGCTATTGTTGCAGTTTTCGTAACGAAGCATTGATTAGTCTACCGTTAAATATATTTTAATTTTTAAATAATTTTCTTTAAAAACTATCACGAGCGGCAAGGGAGGGTGGGGTGTTATAACCTTTATTTTCCTCCTCTTCCTCGTTGGCTTAAGACACTGGTAACTGAATACTTGGCGGTCCACGTTAAAGTGAGCACTTTTGAAAACTGTCGTTTCTAGAACAATAATTTTAAATTATATTTTATTATTACGTCAGACGTTAACTTTTGAGTCCGTTACAATCCCTACACTTTTGAGTGTTACTTAGGCTTCTTTGCTCATATTAAAAATTTGCAGAAATATGTTATGTAAAAGAAAAAAGTTAACTATTTTCTGAAATAACAAGTAACTAGGGTTTCAAAAGTGCTAATTTTATCCTGAATCCCCTGTAACTGAAATGTTATGAAATGACACGGAAAAAAAAACTGCGAGGATCTTCGTAAAATGTTTCAAAGTAGCCTTGTCCGAAGTCAACGTGAAATTTGTCATAGGAGTGAGCACTCGATATGAAAGAAAAGTGGTTTCGAATGACCTGGACGGTAAGGACACTTCACATACAGGAAGTAAGTAGATACATACGTTTAAATGTAATATTTAATCAGTAAAATCTGCATTGTTTTACCTGCACCAGACAGTGACACCATGAAATAAAAATGGATTGGGATGTATGTTCCTCAATCCTGCAGATCCGAAGAACGGCTGAGGTTGAATGAGGCGGTAGTGCAGAGGCGACAGAAATTCTAAAATGCGGGGCTCCCTCAAAAATTCCGTTAACACAAGATTAAGGGCCAAATCTATAGACCTCTTTCGAATGACAAGCCCCATAGAGAAAGAATTGATGAGCAGTTGGTTTTCATTCGAAAGCCGTTTATAGATACGGCCCTATAAGTCCGCCAAGTGCGAAAGTTGGGATCGAACCCGCGGGTAGTTGAACCTGGTTCGACACGGTAAGAGGCACGTGGTCGAACTTACACGTCACATTTCCCATCTTAAGGGTGTTCAAATGCAATAAATTCATAATTTTGTATTTGTATGAAATCATGTTAGTTTTGTAGGTGATACTTATGAGTACAGTTTCCTCTTACGAAACAATTTCAGCTCTCATAGTTTTCTCATAACGGTGCATTTAAGTCAAAATTTTCATATTCTGCTGCCATGGAAATAGTAAAAACCACTTGACTTACTAAATCTAAATAATTCATAGTGAAATAACATGGCATGGGCTATGTAACAAAGTATTAAAAGAACTTCCAGATAACTATTTTTGTATTTTAAAAAAATTGCTGAATTTTTAAATATTTTCTTTTACTTTTGCGGTTGTTTAAAAAATTCAAAATATTACGTGTGGGCTTCTAAACGTTCTGTTGCGTAGCTCAGTCATGGAATGTTGGTTAACCGTGGATCATTTCATTTATGTTAGTCAATTGGTTTTTCTGTTTGCATGGCAGCGTAACATGCAAATGTTAACTTTGAGAAAACTAAGTGAGCTAAAATTGTTTTGTAAGAGGAAAGTGTACTCACAAATATTGTATATAAAGTTAGCACTATTTCATAAACATATACAATTATTATCATTTTATCGCAACTGAACACCCTTAAATAACCTACCGTAAACCGGTGTTATTTACGACTGAAGGGTAACATTCTGTCATTTAAAATGTTTTAATTTTAGGTTATTTGAGTAAGAAGTAATATACCTTGTTTGAGTTTTACACTCTAAATCTGAATTAGTGAATATTCACTTAATCACGCTGATAGATGGAGCAGTTTCAACCATTTGGATCAGTGAAAATTGTCACTGTTTAATTGGTGAATATTCACAGATTTCCTTTAGGAGTGCCGACATGTCACAAAAGAATCTGTGAATATTCATAGTTTATTCCAGTTGTTTTCAAAGAACAGTTTTCGCTTATTGAATCAGTGAAAAATTACTGGAAAATCTATGGACATGCACTAATTAACTTGTGGAATGTTGGCACTCTTTATCGGAACTAGTGAATAGTCACCGATTTCACAATGGTTTCTCACTGATTCAAATTGTTGAAACTGCTGCATCCATCGGCGTGAATCAGTGAATATTCACTAATTCAGATTTAGGATATGTGAACCATATATTTAAAATTCAAACTAACACGAAATAAACATTTTATGTGGCAATAAGTTACATCCAGCTGTTAGGAAGCAACACCAATTTACGTTTTATTTTAACGTAAACGCAGGCTGCAGTACCTACCGCTGTGACAAGAGACATATGTGTCATAGTTTCATATTGTCGATGCGTGTGGTGGAAATAAACGTAGACTAATGAGCTTAGTTAATCAATAACGAGTGAGGAGCGAACTCGATGACGTCCGTCGTTCCCGTGGGGATAGCGTGTGATAAATTACTACAATGGAGATTGGACGGAGTGAGAAAGGCGGGAAAACATGACATATTTTTAATGGTGTCAAACAAGTATAGGGACCCGAATAATTCGCGTTATCTTATGGACACAAGCTATATCTCTAACAACTGCATGTTCTCGTCATATTTGTAGGGCCATGAAAACAATTTTGCCGCAGTTTGTTTCAATGCCTTACGTTCACAACTGCAACTCTCTTTCATAGACAGTGATTGGATGTTTGAACTCTCACGTATTTTGGGTTCTTCCCGCAAATTACAGACGTGTGGTGTTGCAGTAACCTCATTGTGGTTGGCACAGTCAAATGCCATTAACATTGAACCACAGCTGCAGATGTGTACGTAAAGCACTGAAACAAACTGGGGCAAAATTCTTTTCGCGAAAATTTCATGGCTTTACAAATTCGCAACTGGCCTGGGACTTATTTGACACCCAAGAGGGCGCCGAGCCGATACTAAAGAGGCAACTAATTTCAGGCTCATTCATGTGTTATCGCTTTATCAGCGAGTAGGCAAACTGCAGCTCCTGTCTGCTTCATGAGACACACACACACACACATACACACACACACACACACACACACACACATATATATATATATATATATATATATATATATATATATATATATATATATATGAGACTAACCTACAGGTCAGTGAACCTGCGAATTTTTCCGGTCTCTACAAAAAAATCAAGGGCCAATTGCGAGAAATATACGAATTTATAATTGTTCGAATTCTAACTTGTGACCAATAGTGAATGAACATTTGTAAATGCGTATATACAAATAGATTCACATATTACGTTTTACATTTATTTAATTTATCTAAAGCATTTTTAACATGAGTTACTCATATATATATATATATAATTTCCCGAATTCAGTGATCTGCAGGATAGAATCCATTGTCCTATTTATACTCAAGCCCCGCCTATTAGTTTATTGTCTGCTGTTCCAGTGAGTAGCAACTAACAGACAAATGATCAGGGCTTGAGTATACATAGGATAGTTGATTCTAGCATGCAGGTAATTGAATTCGCAAAATTTTCCTTATATATATATATATATATATATATATATATATATATATATATATATATAGGCTATACACATTAAATTTTAAAAATTGCTCATGTTAAAAAAATTGTAAATCTTTAGATACTTAGCCTATAAAATCCTATGAAACCCTACCTTCATTGATTTTCTACGATAGACTTGTGAAGTGTGTTGCATTTGTTGTCGTCCTGTCTAGCTATCCCCAGCTTGTGTTTGTCCTATGTGGTTGCTAGGTTCACCAAGGCGGGAATCGAACCATTAAACCACCGTCGTCTCATAACATGCACTAACAGGAAACACTTTTTGGTATTTCAGAAGTACTCAAATCCGCATGAAGACGCCACATACCATGCGATTAAAATGCGTTGTAATATGCGGGGATTTTTTATGAAACTATTTCACTTGTGCCCTTTGTACCAACGTACGAAAAGAAATCACGCTTCTGATAAGGACGGAATTTCACTGTTAAGAAACCAGGCTCATTAAAATCACTGCCATGCTTCAAAATGTACTAACTGGGAGTGTACGAAAGTAAGATAGAATCGAGCACCGAACTTTACTTCGGACTTTCTACCAATAAAATAATATCTTTCCCGCTTGGATTCTCATAGTGCAAATGGATCATCTGGAATATTGCACGTTAGTTTAACGCTTGGCTGATTGTGGCGGTGTGGTATTGATGCGCGCTTCAAGGTCGTCCTTATGGTCCCATGTGTGGGCCCCAATGATCGAGGGGTCAGACCTATCCCAACTGCCTAGACGATCCGGGTTTGATACCCGGCGGGGTAGGTCACCGGATTTTTCGCATGTGGGAGTCGTGCCGGACGATTCCACTGGTCTGCGGCTTGTTCTAGCAGATCTCACGCTCCTGCGTTCCGGCGCAGCTCCATACTTATATCACGTCACCCCTCACCAGCGCTGAAGCCCTAGATGTTGAGTGCTGACCAAAATCACTCCACTTATGACCTCGTCGCTTCCAAGCCTCTAACGCACAACACAAGGTGGTGTCCCTTAACACATCCTGAAAACTAGCATTTCACCTTGGCTTACGTGTCACTAAACCGTCGGTAGTTTAAAAACAAAGGCTCGAAACTGTCACCCTGCCTGAATAAGGGATGCAAAAGTTAATGTAAAATCTTAAACTAAAATGTACAGATTTTTGGAATACAAGGTAAAGTCTATAAATAAATACCTAAACATATAAAGGGAAATATGAAAATTGTATCGGCTAACAACATAAGCAATATTATCCCCAACATTCCTTTGTCACACTATCTTGCGCCGAAATAAAAAAAAACTCTGCTCTGAGAAAATATTTTTTCACAAGGTTGGCAGAAAGTATTGTTTAGGGTTGTCACTTTTTGTTTATGTATGTCAGCCTTTTAAAACGTGTGAACGATAAGAAAATAATTACATTGTTAGTTGAGCATTGAAGACGGAACACTAACTCTTAAGGCGGCCGCTTGGCTAGAGCTCGAACTGCGAGCTGCGTGTTCGAAGTTACGTATTTTTCTCAGAGATCAGTAAACGTGCGTCCACAATGCTTATCTACTTTCAAGACGCCGCGCACACTGGAAGCGTTATTTTAAAGTCCTCAAACTTGGTTAAAATCATCTTTTTCACGCGGTTGTTTCTCATTATATATATATGTATACGTATATGTGTGTGTGTGTATATATATATATATATATATATATATATATATATATATATATATAACGGATTTGTTCGAAATTGAGGTCTAAAAGTACATTGGAGTTTGCTACAGTGAGCCGTGTAATCAAATGATAGGGACATCGCTTAAAGTACCACAGTAAAAACGTTACGGCGGGAACACTGCGGGCGTGTTTACAACTCTGACCGTAGAGGCGATATCACAATACAAGTACCGGCCGACGTCGCTCGTAGCGCCTCATCGACTTTCGCCTCACACACACAAACACACCCTTCACCAGGCGTCCGCCTTAAGAGAACGAGGTACATAATTCAACGCTAAAAGCATTAATCTAAACTGTAGGTTTCTTGAAGCTAATTTGTGAAAATTGTGCAATAGCAATCCTAGAGAACAGTTTCAGCCAACGTTTCAAACAAAATTGTTTCCAGTGTTACGAACTTCTGCGGCACAATCTCTGACGCCGGAACCTCGTGCATTTAACTGCGGCGCAAGAGATCACGCGTAACGAATTAGTAATTTTGGTTAAATATTTATTCATAAAGTTGGCAAATACCATTATCTAGGATTGTCATTGAGTATTTTATCCATGTTGGCTTCGAAAAAAGCGTAGGAATCAATTGATGTTTTCAGCGTTTAATTATCTATCACACACTCTTAGGTAGTAACTTACATAACAAGTCATCAGGATTTATAAAGACCCGTGTATTACGAAAACTCCTTCAGTGCCGTTTCCACGCATGTTCAATTCGTGACAGGGCTTGATAGATCATGCGGTGCCGCGCTAGAGCAAATGCCCTGGGAATTCAAGCTCGACAACATTGCGTGGTGTCGCAGTGTGCCGAGGGACAGCAATAAGCAATTACAGCCTAAGAGTGTGGCCTTTCTCTGTCACGTGTAGAAGTGCATGGGAGAACGAAAACCGGCTATTAAGCGTTATTAAGACTTATAGTGTGTTTACGTCAGGGAGCTGGCGGGCTTCTCGTCGCCTTTCATAAACGTTGTTTACCGATGCCGCTTAACACGCGCTTTTAATGCGTTCAAGTGTGTTCGTAAATACGTTTTTTTCACGACTCTATTCCACGTGCAACAATTTTGCCAATATACGAAAAGAAAACACGCTTCGGAAAAGAATGGAATGTCGTTGGTAAGACGCCGTGCTCTAAAAAAAAAAAAAAAAAAAAAAAAAAAAAAAAAAAAAAAAAAAAAAAAAAAAAAAAAAAAAAAAAAAAAAAAAAAAAAAAAAAAAAAAAAAAAAAAAAAAAAAAAAAAAAAAAAAAAAAAAAAAAAAAAAAAAAAAAAAAAA
>PNEQ01004536.1:12401-27689 GCA_003012365.1 Medauroidea extradentata | reverse complement strand
GGTGTTCTTTTGATCGTAAGACGTCTGCCTATTGATATAAATTTATATTTCAACTATCACTTGCGTTATTTTTCCGTTAAATGCTACGGGAGTCGGGCTATTCGCTCGAGAGAAGACACTCGGAATCTCGATTTTTTCATTTTTTGGGGACAAGGGTCGGTCATATCTACCGCTCAGCAGTGTGACGCCTGGCTACTGAAGTCAATTTATGTTTACATTATTACGTTAATTAATTTCCCGCAAAACGCTACGGAAGTCGGGGCCTAGAGACACATTGCAGAAAAAATGCAATTTTAAATTTTTCTTTTATGGCCGGGTTTGGGGGAGGGGGGGGGCAAAATAAGCCACTATCGAATTTACGAAGGTAGCGATTTTACGAATGAGATGAGAGGAACCGTGAGTATTCGTAAAATCGGGGGTCTAGTGTAATAACTGCAACTCTATAATTCATATTTTAATGCCGTGAATTAGATACAGTATGTTTTATTCATTGTCAACATAATTCCATACAATTTTTTTTGTCATATAATTTTGTTATTTTTTTTGGTTCCTGAGATTGTATTCGTAGAATCGCTACCTTCGTTAAATCCAGGGTTCGTAAAATCGGGGGTCTAGTGTACATATTTTTAGACCTATTTAATGCGATGATTCCCAGACTGTTTCGCAGAGTATATAAGCACCGAATCGACACATTTGGGAAGAGTTCGCTAATGGTCACGCTACAGGAAGGTGTTATGCTTGTGGAGAGAGACTGATGAAGACATCTTGGTGACGTCAGAGTCTACTGGGAGGCTGCAGGCACATACCTTCGGAGCAGTATTGGGCGGACCAAGAGGGCTGGAGCTGCGGGTCGACGGACAAGAAGGAGGTGCGTGACGGGAGTCAAACCGAAGACCTCAGGAGTGAAGACAGTGGTGCACTCTGGGTGCTGTGCAGCACATGGTCAACCACCACCACTTCGGACTGATAAGGTTGTACATTGTCACTATTTGAGAGACTGTTGATTGGATACATGACTGAACTTTTATTGGCATTTGTTGTCTTTGATTAACGGTAAATAATTATAGTGCTTTAATTGCCATAGTTAGTTAATGTTTCTGTGGCACAGCAGTAATTGTGTGCATAATTACAGTAATTGTGTTGTGAAAGTTACAGTTAATTACTGTTTTGTTTATTTTTGTAAGCTTTGTGAGCCAGTAAATCAATAACTTAATTCAACCCTTTTATTTCTAATTTAAAAACCTCTGTCCCAAAGAGCTCAAAGAATTGCCCACATTTAAGTTTTTGCTAAACTAGTAACAATACAATATATGAAATTCTGCAGGCTTTCGTGGCCGTTGTCGGGTTGACTAGCTTGGCTTCCGGGTTGCAGCCGCGTCTTCGTGGTTGCAGGAACCGACGTTTCGCCGTACATTTCAGCAGGCATCATTAGGGTCTCACTGTAGACTGAAGGCCAGGAGTAGAGAGGGCCGCTATATATATGTACGGCGAAACGTCGGTTCCTGCAACCACGAAGACGCGGCTCCAACCCGGAAGCCAAGCTAGTCAATACAATATATCTCTGATTTTATGAACCCTGAAATAAATTAAGGTAACAATTTTACAAATAGTACTACGCCTTCATGAACCCTCAAAAGATTACAAATTTCTATGGAAGAAAAATGTAAGAAATTACACTGAAAATGGTTAAATATATATATATATATATATATATATACACACACAACACACAGACACACAAACACACACACACACAGACACACAAACACACACGCACACACACACACACAGACAGACAGACACACACACGTATGTATATCTGAACTAATTCACGATGGTAAAATAATATTCTAGAGTTGCAGTTATTTGTACCGGGGTTTTCCCGCGTGTGTCCCGACGGACTCGGCGAGCCGTCAGTTAAATGGGGGCAGCCCGCATATGAATGGAAGTGATTCAAGAACTAGTGACATCGCTTGGACTCTAGGATCTCCTCATGCTTCTTCGGAAGTATCCGGAGCAGTTTGGGTGGCTCTCCCCTCCCGCTGCCTGCCTTCTTCTTATGCACCTTCCTTCCATTCCTCCCCTGGTCGTGTGCGAGCCTGGTCTCTCGTTCCTCCGCCGGCACTTCTCTTTCGATCGTCCTACTCGACCGTTGTATACTGAATCTTCGTTCTCTCGGCACGTCATCGAATGTGAGTATTGGTAAGTGTCGTTTGAAGGCTTATGTGAGTTCCCCCTTAGTTGGGATACTAAAAGATGTGGGAATTAGCTCTGTTGAGCATAGGTTGATGCCTTTATTGGTTTCGTGCAGACGGCGTGCAGAGAGAGCATAGTGTTCTCGTTTGCTCCCTCTGAGCTGGTAAATAAATGGGCCATGTTTGTGCTTAAATTATTGAAGAAATGTTTGAATGTAATTTTAGCATCATTGGATTTTTGCGAAGTACCAGGCTATATGTAATTGTACCTTATTGTATCTAAAGGAATTTTGGAATAATAATTTGCTACTGGGTTAGTCTTATTTTGTTATATCTATTTTGTTGGTCTTAACCTGGGGTATAACCTACTTGTCACTAGTGCCCTAAGTGTGGCATAACATATTACTTGTCAAGTCTCAATATTAAAAACAAAACAAAGGTGGTGAAAATATGTTTAAAAACGTGGTCCAAAAAGTATAAAAACAGTGTGCCTCATGCTGCTCCCGCTCGTGCAGACAGTCCTCTCCCCCCCACTACAACTTCAAAGTATTAGGGCCTAAATTGATGCCGTACTACAGTCACATCGTTCCGACACATGTGAAATGTTCATCCAACTGAAGTACTGTCTTTCTCTAGGCTATTTCTCCACACCGCCACATCTTCTAATCTCTTTTTGACTCGTATCGACAGTTAATGTAAGCTAAAGTTTACATTCTTGAAAGACCAGTGTCAATATAAGCACGTAATTTATTTTCACTTGTTTTAAACACCATACATTGTTAAAACAACAAATTTGATGAATGCACTTTGTTTGAGCAGTGCATTTTAAAAAAACGTGCATTTCACATCACCAAAATGGATGATGCTTGCACTACCCATCAGCAATTCGCAGAATCTTTTATGTCGATATTTCTATGTCAATTTTTAGATATAAATTAGATGTTCGTGTATTGTGTACTCCCAGAACTTCCAATTTATTTTTACACAACATTCTAGGTGTGATCACAATTCCTTGCAATCACGTATACAGTACACATGTAATATTAAACGATTTTACATAAGGATGGCCGCACAAAATGGTATTTGCGTCTGGTTAAATGTCTCTATGGACTGTAGTGGATCTATCTATCAGCTATTTTGTTAACATGTGCTGCTGGGCTAGCACGCCTTCATTGGCTATCGTCATGATTGTAAGTGTTAGGTACTTTCAACTACAAAATCTGTGCATGTTGTGAGCACTCCAGATTGCAGTGTGTAAAAACAGAGTTCATTGAGAGCAGTCGTGTATGAGCCATTGCGAAGTCAGACTTTGTTCCTCATTAGAAGTGTGCGCCCGCCTCCGTCGGCCTTCGGCAGAGTTCGGTCCTATTCGGAACTGTTCCCCGCCTCCCCTCCTCTTGTGCCTAGTTTCCACTCCCCACCTCCCTTACCTTCACCTGGCTCTCGGTTGTTGGGGCTCACAGCAATCCCAGTCCCGCCACCGCCTTGGAATGGTCTCTTCCTCGTTGCAATTTCGACGATCTGCCGGCTCTAAAATCGTTTTGGTGAGTTTATTTTAATTCCCTTATCTTGTATCTCTTGTTTTGAGGATTTGCCTTCTCTTCGGTTTGTGTTAGTTTGCTTTTGTTCTCTTTCTGTTAATTGTTATTCGCGGTTGGCAGAGTGTTAGAGTTATTTATTAATCTTGGTATGTAATTTGTAATTTTTGCTTCAATGTTTTTTTTTTACTAATACTGGTAACTTCATTTGTCAGATCTGTAATTTAACTTGCCCTGTTTGATTCGTGCATACTTGCACGCCTGTAAATTGTGTTGAATAATACAAACATTGTATCTGCTAAAGTCGATATTGTTATTTCCCTCACAATTTGGCATTCACTTTGTGTTGCTTAAGTGTTTTAATCTGGGTCAGGTGTTGTTTGAGTACCCCTCGGGTCAGACACATTTGACAGGGGTGTGTGTATGCTATCTATCCATTCTGTATAAGACTCCTTCCTATGTTTGTATTCAATCATTTGTACGATTAACTAACAGGGTGTCCTGCAAAAGCTGAATTTTAATTTCCAGTGAACTTCCCATACATTTCCTGAGAAATTCCAGTACGGTGCTTGAAACATGATATCATGTTAACTTGTGCTACCCAAGTAGACTTAAAATAACTATATAATTTTTATACTATTTTTTTAAGTGGTAAAGGTGTGTAAAATAGGTATATTACTTTAGCCAGTATTTAATTATAATACTTTACTTTAAACAAATTTGTAAATTTACTGAATTGTTAAAAGTCCTCTTTTGTTGCATTTGACAGTTCAGTCCATGTGAATACCAAAATGTATATGAATAAAATTGTGAGAAGAAATTTATAAAACATGAAGGACCGGCACAATATTATATTATATTTATTATTATTATTTATAGTCTTAAATCAGACACATTTCTTTACAAAGATGTACATACAATAAAACTTACCACTTAAGTATGTTACTCTCCAGAATTTTTCATTAGTCCTAACACTTTTAACTGTGAGCTAAATTTATTTAAGTCACATTTTACGAAACAACATACTGTAAGTATAAATAATATTTGATAAAATAAAAAAGTGTTAACGAATGAAACTTTCAATTTTTACTCATAACCTAAATACCTCGAATGTATTCATTTGTGTTGCGTATCTATGTTCCTTATTTGTAGGCGCAAGAATTTTATCCTGTTTATCACTTTTTTTGCTGCTGATAAAATTAATGCAGTATTTTGCCATTCATTCCTGGTTTTTCATACAAAGCATGACTAAAATTTTTGCAGTTTCCAGAGACATCAATTCAGTCAAAATACACATCACAACTTCATCGAAATTTAACAATATTTGAACCTTATCCTTGCTGTTACATAAATATGGTCAACTTTTATTTAATTACAATGTTAAACATAAAAAATTACCAGGTACCATGTAAAACTGAATAAATAAACACTTTCACTAAAATAAGAATTTATTGGTTTGTGGATGTACGCCATTGCTCATGTTTTTGCTGATCAAACCTGTGTTGGATGACAAATAATGGAAAACGAACAAGAAAAAAAATTTTCTTTTTATATAAAACTCGGACAAAAATAGAAAAAAGCAAATCCAGAGGATTTCTGTCAATTTTTTTTGTTACTATAGACAACAAAGAATTCTGGAGATAGAATTCAGTCGAATATCAGGACAACAGCACCCAGACACAGAAGACAGACACAAATATAGAACCAGATTCCCAATAGGAAAAAAGATGGAAATAGACAAAAAACAGTGAACAGTGGACAACAAACACAATACAATACAATAGAATACAATACAAGACAATAGACAACACAACACAAGTAAAACCAACGAAAAAATGCAACGTTTCGGGGATTGCAATCTATCCCCGTCTTCAGGCTGAGACACAGCTGGTCAGAAAACTAAGATGCAAATGAGGCTCGCTAGAAAATTGTGGCTTATATAGCCTGGAGGGTATCTAGGCTGCTCGGCCAACGGTGGCCAAGCATTTGTGATTGGCTGGGCTCTTGGCCAATGAGAGGCAAGTACTCTCCTGATTGGCTGAGCACCTTGTAGTGAAGTTGGCTGGTTTTCTGCCGAGACTGTTAAACATAAATCTGTTTGTTTATTTATTTATTTTCTGTAATACTGTTTCTTTTTTTATTAAAGGCAACCACATATTTTTTAGTTCAATGCTCTGTTGGCTTATGGTGTTTTTGTTACTGGCTATCTAAGCTGATTCTTTAATTTTCCTTTTAATTCTGTCTTTTTCCTGACTTATTCGTTTAGCCGAGTCCCAGAGAATTTTGTGACTTTCCCCATGCATGTTCGGCAATTCTAGATTTCTGGATTTCACCCTTTTGCGTGTTGTTCTTGTGTTCTTTGACGCGAGTGGATAATGTTCTACCAGTTTCTCCTATGTATAGAGAGCCACATTCACATGGTATTTGGTATATGCATTCGCAGGTATGCTGTTTATCTACTATGGGTTTTACTTTAGTGAGAGTGGTTTTTAATGTGGATCTGGTATGAAATGCTGTTCGTAGGTCGTATTTGTTGGCTAGCCTTCTTATTTATATAACAGTTAATTGAGAGTTTACTGTACTAGTATTTCCCAGAAATTTTCTCTTTCTTAAAACTAAAATATGCTTTTTTTACATGTTCTAAGAATGATGTAACTAAGATAGCTTTGGTCATTAGATGGAGTGTCATTACTTCGACATTCTACTTAACATGAAAAAATTAATTTTTAGCACAAATGTTTAGGTATTTAGATGTCAAAATTAGATACGTTTGTTTTCAAAGGTAAATTTCAGGAATGGTGTGGCATCATCAAATTTACACTCAATTGTAAATCTCATTGCATAACATGTTAAAAAAACTTTTCCAGTGCAAATTAACTTATTGTCAAGTCACTTTAAGAGGAACAATACTTTTTTTCCAAAGCCTCAAAAAAATCATGCTCTCTACGAAACAATATAAAAATAATTTTAACTCTGGAGTCAACTGTTTACATATGAGCTTGCCAAGGACACAACTGAATTATGGGCCCATGAGATTCAGTTAATTTTTTTGGCACATCAAAAAAATTTATTCACTCCTGAAAATGCTTTGCAATACTATACAACTGCTTCCAATATCCATATTCTTAATAAGTAGCCTGCTTCAGAGGAGTGCGCACAAGTTTAAATTTCCGTGTATGGTGTTCGCGAACAGCAGAGCACTAAGAGCCAGAGTACCACGCACTATGAGAAACATATCACCTCTATTCACAGCGCACCAAACTGGCATGCAAGGTTTTCAATTTCTTTTAAGTTTTTTTATTACACTGGACTTAAAGCGGCAACCCTAAATTATTATTTTTGGATAGTATGAAGTAAAGGCCAATGCATACATCTCGTGAAAGTTAAGAATTCAAGTGATATTTTTGGAGTTACGTCAATCTAAAAAAAAAGCTGTTCTTAGCCATTTTGAAAGGCGAGGAAATGTTTCTAACAAACGTGCGGGAATTGTAATATCTTTTTGTACACACACATAAAATGAATAAATTACGTGGTTTTACATAAAAAGAATACGAGTGACATGTTACAACACTGTCATGCTCCAGGCGAGGACTTCTCTTAAGGTCCATTTGTTGGCTGGAAAAAAAAATTACATCTTGAGAAGCAGATTAAATTACTCACAAACCCCAACAATTACACACTATCATTACCTGATAGCGAAAGATATCATTGTGCACATAATACTTCTTAGGTGACTGTGCGGCCAGCACAAATGTCTGGGTAAAACGTCTCATTGGCTGGCCGCAGTTTGATAACTCGCCTGTCACCTAAAACAAAAATAATTTTAACAAAACTGCGTCAGCATATTAACTGTAACTTGAATTCAATGCACATCACAAAAATATTACAGCACACATTACCTGGATTATAATGTGCCATATAAGTAAAAGCAAAAACATTTAGTTTTTAAAGTGCAGCTGCAACATTACAACATCTCTAAATCCCAAACAATGTAACATGCAGTTAAAACTTTAGAACGTCTGTAAAAACCAAACAATGGAATGTAATATACAGTTAAGACTTACCAAATGTATATCAAAAATATTTTCCATAATAATTGTTTCATCCTTAAAGAGCTAAAAAAATTAAATATAAACATGTCATATCTTTCTGATACTGTAATCTTGAATGTGCCATTTTAATAATTACAAAAAAAAATTACTACTAAAACATTAAAAACTTAGGATTTACCACTCATAAAACCAAAAGTAAACAAAATGCACTGCTGAGGATGATATGTACATAAATTAAATATTCCACCTAAATATTTCTAACCCTGACTTCCTCAAAAAAAAATCCCAGAATCAGAATGAGAAACTAACTTCTGCTACACTGGAGCAAAGACGACTCTCAACCAGCTCTTTCTTCCATTGTATGAAGAATACTGTGGTGTTACTGTTTATGTAAACAAAGACTGTTCAGTGATAGAAGGTTTTCTTTATTATATTTGCGACTATTTACTAAAACTAATAAAGAAAGGGACCAATTGTTATGCTGCCAATACAATTGAGGAACTGAAGTAACTAAATAAGTTGAAAACACATTCAGTGTGGAATAAGTGGGTTCCTGTAAAACTTTATGAATTTTTTTTGCAATAGTTTTCCACACGTTTGGTGAAGAAACCAAATATAAGTGATTATTGGAGTACTGATCCAGTCTTTCACTCATCTTTTGCAAGCACACTCATGAGCAGAGACAGATTTATTTCCATACTAAATATGCATGCTACATGTAAATGACAACAACTATGTACAAAATAACAATCTCGGCCATGATCCTGTGAAAAGTTAGGCCAATGCTCGAAGTGTTCACCAAGCAGAGTCAAGCATTACTGTGACCGGACAGAGAGATTGCAATTGATAAGGGAATGTGTCAATATAGAGGAAGGGTTGTATTCAGGGTGTACATAAAGAATAAGTCCCGTAAATATAGGCTGAAACCAAATCTGGCTATGTTCTAAATACGGGGTTGTATTCTGGAGCAGCTGCAGGACATAGTAATGCTGTTGAGCCCCTCAAGTATAGATAGTGTTAACATTATTTGGGGAAGGGACAGGTTTATATGGATAGATTTTACACAAGTCCTTCACTTCTGAGGAAACTATGACAAGATGAAACTGTGGCTGTTTGAACAGTTATGAAGAACAGAAAGGATCTTTGTAAAGATTTAAATGTAAGCCCCACTGAAGAAAGGAGAGTTTTCCTACAGGCGTTCTCAAGAACTGTTTTTACCGAAGTGGAAGGATAAATGTGATTTTTCCATGCTATCTACACTACACAAGAATAGTGCTACTATGCTTCACATCAAAGCCAAAGGTGGTCGTGAGCTCAAAATCAAAGAAAACATAGTGGTTGACTACAACATTCACAAATCTGGGGTTGACAATGGAGATCAGCTGCAGGATTATTACCTATTTTCACGGTGCACACAAAATTATTTGCTATTGGCATTTTTTTCAAAGATTAAATTTTTCACAATGTTATTCAGCTTTTTCTTGCTGATGTAATGTTATTACTTTATATTTCACCTATAAAACAACATTGTAAATACTACAAAAGTGGTCAAAATAATGGACATATGTGTTATTTTAGATATTGTATGATCGTAAATATATGTTTCTCATTTTTTTGCTAATGCTGTAAAGCTTTCACTTTATATCAATCTGACAATCACAGATATTATAAAATTTTTGCAAGTAAAAAAATAATTTTCTGTCGTTTTATAAGTTATTTATTGTTTATTGTTAGTTGTTTTTTCAGTATATTATATTTTATCTGATGTATTTAATTTGGCTTTCACTCACCAGAATAGCATTATGAATACTACAAAAATTATGTCAGGGTCAAACGAAAACACTTGGAAAAAATTTTTTACGTATTTCAGATATTTTATATTTTGTATACAATTGTCTTTAACATTTTCGTTCTATGTTATTTGTTAAAAAAACCGTAATTTATACTTAAAAAAAACTCTGAAACATTTCACAAACTCGTATTACAACCTTTTAGAAGAAAATAATACACACACATTTTCGTGTTATTTTTGGTAATACATTTCTGTATGAATATGTTTTAAACAGTTTTTATGTTTTTTGTTGATGCTGTAAAGTTTTCATTTTACCATTGACAATCATGGATATTATAAAAATTTTTGCAAGGACTAAAAGGATAATTTGTGATATTTTAGAAAACTTTTCCTTGTAAAAAAATATTATAAATTTACATTCCTAAGACTTCCTAATTTACAATATGTTACTTATTTCACATGTTTCTTGAGTGATTGTGTTTAAAAAATTAACTTATGGAAGTTCCGGAGCAGATCCACCAGACTCACCTGATTTTCAGGTCGGTTAAACCGGTTGAGAGCAAAATAGTCATTTACGAACGTCCGTTGTACACCGATGGATGCACAGGTGAATTTCTGAATACGTGGATTCTCTAACATCACAAATGTGGACGAACGTAAAATTTGTGGTACATATTGGTGGCTAAATTCACCATTATTGCTCCAAATATGTTTAGCTGTTGTTCATTTTGTTTCAAGAAACATTTCACAAATGAAAACTGTATGGTAATTTTACTGAAATTGCACTGTATTGCATAGCGTTTTGCTTGGATGAACACGTAGAAATGTTGGCACTAACCAAAAAACCTAAGCACCAGAAGTGTGTTTATAAAATTATTGATGTAAATATGTTGCAACCTGTAAAATCTGTTAGCACAATTGAAAAATGTAATGTCTGTGAGAAGTGTGTTAACAATTGCTATCTTCAACATTATTAAAACAAAAGGCAAATTAGGTTGCTCACTGTTTACCGAGCAGGAACTATATCCACCACACACATTTAAAATGCAAATTTTTGTGTAGAGTATACAAAATTTTTTTAAAGTTGCTTTTTAAGTGCTTTGTAATGGAATTGTGTCCCGTATGTTTCAAGGTTTTGCTGTACATCATTCAGACACATTTAAATGTACTAGTTTCTGGCGAAGTTCTTTAAGTATCTAACCTACAAGTCGACTTACGAAAAATTTAGTAACAAAATGGCCTCCAGAATGTAACCCTTTCGTAAATCAGTGGGTTACAGTACACAGTTTGTCTACATTACATTCACTGCTCCAATCAATTTGGAAATATGTAGTTGCGAACATATCTTCATTATAAGAGGATGTAGTTAGAATTTCCCAGATTAGCAGACAAAAAGTAATTTTCACCACCCAATTATTTTCTTATACATTGGCGACAAAATTTGCGAAATTGTGAGTAAGTAATTTATCAACTTCTGAGACCAACCTCAAAATAAATGTTTTGCAAGCACTGCTGGGATGTTGTCATATTTCTTTTCTTCTCTTAGAAGTTATGTTCAGTCATATTTCTTTTCTTCTCTTAGAAGTTTTATCTAAAAACATCATCAGGCTTGGTTTCTTTCTTTATTTCTTTCCCGCTCCTTTTCCATGTGATTTGTCTTTTTGTTGTTTTCCGTTGTCTCCTGGATATTCGTAGCCATGAAGGTGATAGAATTGCTCTGCTCAGCTGTATGTCTTACCTGCATTTTCTTTGGTACATCATACTCCATTCCAGAATGATATTCATTCTCCAAATAGGTGCCACCAGGTGATAGTAGATTACTGGGTATGTCTTCATTGCTCAGGACTTTAATGTAAGGAACTACAAACTGTATCACATCAAAATACTGTACTTTAGAGGATGATCCACTAGGCGGCAGCTTCCATTTCTGAACAAACACAGTTCTCAGGTTCTTCCATCTTTCCTTGCAGTTAAGCATTAAAAATTAGAAATAAATTTACATGACAGTAACTTTATTGAACTATCAATTGTAAACTACAAACAAAGTAGAATAATGTAACAATACACCAATGTACAATATGACATGATTTTACATATGACGCAAAAACTTTTTTTGACAATAATTGTTAAATGACTATTACTTGGAGAGTAAATCAATTAACTCATGACCATATAACTGCCACTTTTTACTTACCTGTACCGTATTTTTTCGCACATAATGCGATAATTTTTTGCCGATTCCAGTGGCCCCGAATCACTATTCGCATTATATGCGGGGTCACATTACATTGGTGCACAAAAGGATAAATAATCCCGGGGTCTGCCTATATGCCGTTTTTGCGCGACGCAGTGTCATGGCTGGGAGGGAGGTACAATTTCTGTATTAAATACAACATTGATTAATTCGTTTAATACGAGAGCATTTTCACGGTTGAGTACATTATGACAGAAAAACGGCAATACGTATGCGGAATGCGTCACGTAAACAACTCTGTGTGCTCGGAAGTGAACATCAAGAGTTGCGAGAAAGAATCAATTGTACGCGGCGTCCCGTACATCTGGTGGTGCGCTCTTGCCACGAAACTCGGAAACTATAATCCTGACGGAGCAAGCATCACAGCGATACGCTGAGATCGAACCTTTGCGCTGAGTCGACTCTATATTGACGCGAGTACACACAAAGAAAATTGTGCCACCTTTGTCTCCTGGCGGTAGCGGTCCCGCCCAACGCAGCCATGTTATGTTTGCAAGATAGCTGTATTTATAAAACTTAGCATTCAGATGAGAATTATTTTCTTTTGTGCATACACAAAAAATTTTTTACATGATGTTTTGAAGTGCGTATACTGTGCCATTGTTTTAATGCGTGTATTAGTTTCACGTAAGCAGATGAATAATAAACACGTCTCATTCGTCCACGAATGTTACCGTATACGTTAAGGTATAAATGTGAAACTTTTTTTAATGTGTTTATAAGACATTGACATTACGTCGCTGAGAATGTAGTACCCCAAAAAATATTTGTTTTTGAAAAAAAAATTGAAACTTTCGGTTTTTTTATTTTTTTATTTTGAGAGGTAGCAATAGCGTGTACGTATATAAAATTTTGTTAAAATGGTTCTAGTGGTGCTTATATTATAACCACGTTGATATAATGTAAGTGCAATACATGCAAAGCCAGTCTTGACGCCAGCTAAGCAGACGTGGGCTACTAGCGTAGCGTAGGTCTGGCAACGGTGACAACAACACTGACGTCACCATGTCTGCATTCCAACCGCCCCCTCTAGACTCGCTTCCCATCCTCTTATTTACCGTTACTGGTCTGCATCATTCCCTCCCCCTGCTGCTTTCCACCACCCCTTCCCCTATGTTTGCTCGCATGCTCTGCTCTCTAGATCTTCTTTCGTGCCGCCGGCTGTCACACTACCTACCCGCACGGCCCGAGCCTCGGTGCACAGCATTCACTGTATCACATTATATGGCCATGCAATTTTATTTTTCGATTTGAGTGGTTCAAAATTGCCATTCACACTATATGCGAGGTCGCACTATATGCGGAAGAATACGGTATCTCCATGCAGCATCTACAGCATCACATTTAGAATACTCTCCAATTAACTGTAGTTGAATACACATTGATGCTTCCCTACTTCAAACACAAAACTGATGTTTACATTTTCTTCTGTTTTTGAGTGATCGTAGCATTTTACCTATGACAAAATCACACACAAAGTCCACACACTGTGAACAGTCATAAGCAACTAAGACCTGGCGAACAAATCTTTGGTCACGCTTGATCGGATCATCTTGGGTATAATCATTGTCACTTCGGAAGACGAGCAAATGCAGAAAAGTGTCACGTTCAACTGATTTATTGCCTTATGACCAGTCACGTGATTGGTCGCTTGGTTGTGACAGATCGCCTTGTTTTGGTTTCCTCTGTGCACAAAGAACCTAAATGTTCAGTTACTATAAATACCTGTGAAGTAACTTCTGTACAAGATAGGATTCAGTACGGCAACTCTTTACTATATTTTAACGAGGATGTTGTTCGCGTGTGTGTAGGTATCGTTATTTTAGATGATGGGTTGTTTTGACGGCGATGTAGTTGATGTTCCTGTTGGACGTGACAACTTCACAAATTAGACTTCTCTTCGTTTTTTATTTACATGCCCGGATAGCCTGAGGTGTTCATCTAAAGAGTTTACGTAGAAGAAAAAAGAAACAAAAATTTTTATAAACTTTCGATCTCTTTTAATAACAGCTCACCAGACGTACATACCACAGTATTAGTTAACGTATTAAAATACATTTCAGTGGCTTTATCTACTTAAGGCGTGAACATGAACAAGTGACACCAGTGGCAGACTTCACCAAGTCATGAGTGTTCGTTCACGTCTATCATCAGTTGTGATCTGCCTCAGTTTGCTCCACAAAGGATAACTACCTAAACTACAGGATACACATATGTAACTACTTTCCCTGACTGTGTCTAAAACCGCTATATTCACATGTACAGCCATTTTGTGCACCTACTTACATGAGTACTACGCTCGATAAAAAAAATAAAAGAAAACAGTAATGGTAATACTGCCCACTTTACTCGCGAATCCACCCTCTAGGCTTCACAGCCTCTCTACCACCTCTAACATGTCCTGGTCCTCCCGCCATGACGCCCCAACTAAACAAACACTTAGCCGACCATCTCCCGGCGACTGTTCCCTAGCTCCGATTAATCACAACTAACTTTCCTGCGCGGACACCCAGACTTACTCGGCCAAGCGGCGGAGGGATACATCAGGATCCAACTAGCTTAAAAAGCTGGTTAACTGAAATTTACTATGGAAGAAAAATATGTAACATGGTCACTGATAAATTTGCAAAGTGTTTTATTCCACCATACCAGCTAAACATCCATTAAGTTATTAATTAGGGATGTGCAGCATCATCAATCTGTCACGGATCACCACCTTTCTGGAGTTTTGTTGCACCCGACACTACCACCCATGTCGAAGGCCTAATCACATACTGCCTTCGTCGCATTTCAGCACGTCCCTGTACAAAGTACCTCCACGCGAGTGAACTCTGACTTGCCTGCCAGATAAATCCCATTCCAGGAGAAGCATGCTAAGAGGCTACTTGAAATTTAAAAAATTCAAACAAGGCAAAATATAAGAAAAAGTTACTTAGAAAAGTTGCTTGAAATTAATTTAGCTTTAAAATGAATCCAAACATGATATAAATCTAATAAAATTTACACGTAAAATTTAATACTTTTCTCTTGCCTTAACAGTTAAATTTAAATTTTGCATCCCCAATTAATATGTTGGATCCTGCCGTATACATCCATATACCTGGTTAAGTTGGCCTACTTATATTGTTATAAACAATAAAAAAAGTATTAATTAATTAAGACACAAAAAAATTAAAGTACTACATGATAAGTAAGAGACCAAGAAGGGCTATGTGCCAGTGCACGTCACAATATGCAACACGTTCCTCTACGTACCACCAGAGGTGCCAACCTTTTACCAAAGCTTTCAGTAGTAATTTTGCAAAAAATCCGTATTTTTCAGTATTTTTCCGTAGTAAACGTATTAACTTAAGCCCATGCTACATTGACCATAAAAGTCGCATAGAAATAACCGTAACCGCACCGTAAGAAATTCACACGGTTCCATCCCTCTTACGACTGCTAAGCAGCGGTACGG
>PNEQ01004536.1:0-11401 GCA_003012365.1 Medauroidea extradentata | reverse complement strand
GGGTAAAGAAATAGTGCGTCATACGATCCACACAGCTACGAACCGAAATATATGCATATACAATGGAACATGCCTTTTCATTTACAGTCGGGCGGAAGCTAATAAATCCGTAGTTTATCAACAGAATCCGTACTTCCGTAGTAAACCATCGTAATTCGTATAAACTACGGATAATCCGTAGTAGTTGGCACCTCTGTACCACCATAGTTTGTAACTTACACGCGTCATAGATAAAATGTTGACAATTTTACAAAAATAAATGTTTATAGTACCAAAGTTTATTTCACCAAAATTTTGATGCAATACTGTAGCCATGGCAATTATTTGTCATTAAAAACATTGTCCCGAATACGCGACTAAATCATTTACGACATAACTACATATCAAAACCCATTAAGTGAACAAAACTAATAATTTCGTTTCAAATATTTGATTGTGCTTGATCATTCTAAAATAAAGGCATTGTTTTACGCTAGAACTACAGGCCTACAATATTTTAATTAAAATATGAAACATAATTAAATCTGTGCAAAACTACCACTGCTAATTATAAAACCACAGACACAAATCTTAATGTGTTGTAATTTTTACTACAGCAATAATAACAGCATTCTGACCGAAAAGTAAACATGAAATGTTTAATGATAAGTAAATCCAAATACGTCTGGCATTCATACAACATAACTCGTAAAATATCAGTAACTTTACATCATATGAGTATTGCATTATGTATTAACATAAGTAGCCTACATTATATTTTTATTCTTCTGCGTGTGTGATATAGCTAACATTTTCCACCACACAATGTACAACTGAATACTGTACAACATTTAGATGCAAAATTTGCTCATGCTATCTCTCACTAAAGCTATCAGCTCTGTAGTGTTGATTGTAAATAGTGAGCTGATGACAAAGTATCCATCAACTAAACATGTCACTTTACGTTTGTATCTGTAAGTTAAAACTGTGTAGTTGGTAGAAACCAACATAGTTTGCTACAATAAAGTCAATTAATTATATAAAATAAAAATAAGTTGACTTGAATAGTGCTCACTTTATCTGGAAAAGCCTATATGTGCACACACACACACACACACACACACACGTGCACCCACACATGTGAACCCACACACACTACAACCACAAACATGACTACTATAATAAAGACAGTAAATTAAGTATTACAACAATAACTACCTGCACAACAACTCCATCCCCCAGCGTAGCTTGCGAGTCAACCTGACTGATTTTGGCATGACAGTCTCTGAAATTTAATTGCTGTATTTTCTGATGTATCTGCTTCTGACCAACCACAGGCTTTGCTTCTCTGTTCGGAAGATCTAGCCCACCATGAATAAATGAGGAATTGTTGTTGTAAAACCTAGAAAATAAGTTATGCCCTCATAACATTACTACTGGCTCTGTCATAAGTAATAAAATATTCTTGCACAAAAACTTAAAATTTAAGGTGTGTCTTCTACACAATAATAAATGTCTCACAATAAGTCATTGCTAAACATCCTTGAGAACAATATGTGAAAATAACTCTCAATGAGGCACACCAACCTATCGACAAGAGTTTGCTGACTTTTACATTAACATAGTAAAACCACTTTTTTTACACTACTCAAAAGACCTCTAAAAATTGTGTAACCTGCAAGAAAATTTAAATAGAAAGTTAAGAAATATGCTCTTTGCACAGAACCACAGAAAACAAATACAAAATAATGGAAATAGTAAAATCCGGGAATGTTAAATAACGGTGTCTATTGTATTAATCTGTGTGTAAACAAGTACAATTGGAATGACATGGTCCACATACATGACTATCAAACTAAAACACATATCCCAAACGGTTAGAATAAAGACAACAAAATGAGTGTAATGAATACCATGGACAAACATTTTCATTGCCAGAATATTACGTTATAATACCACCACACAAACATAATTATTTGCGGATGGCAAAAGTAGATGTTCATGATCCTGGAGAAAATACCTGTAAGTAAATAAAAGTAACCAAACAATGACTAGTGTAGTATCACCACACGGTAGGTTTTTATTACAGTACTTCAGGTTGTGAGACATTCAAGAAAACAGACCCAGATTTAGGAGACAGGTGCAGTCATACTATACTGTGGCTATATCAACTGGAGCACAAGCTGCACTGTCAATCAGATAAAAACAATACCAAATTTACGTACAAAAATATCAACAGCTCTGGTACGTTAACTATGTGACAGAAGAATATTGCCTAACTTGCTAATATATTCCACATTACCACAAACTGAAGGAATCCCGTTCAAACTATACCAAGATGTTAACACATTGGAGCCATGGTTTCAATTAAAAATGTTGCTCCACTGAAGGCATTTTAAGCACTTGTTCTTAATTCTCAACAGGCACATCTGTATTCTTGCTTAAATGTGTTTGGTATCCTACTTAACAGTAGATTTTTCTCTTTCACACAATATAAAACATGAAACAAAGAATTTACTTATAAATACAAAATAATTTTTTTTTAATTTATTTCGAGTCTGAAAAAATTTTTCTCTTCATTGCTATTCTGTTTTACTGAAATTATTCAATAAAATAAGTCAAGCAATCAGCACACGCACTAAACAACATATACAAAGTATGTACTAGGATATATTCAACCATATTTCAAAATTATTTTGTAAAATTTACTTTTGTGTGAAATGTAGTGAAACACTGAGGTACACAGGGAGGAACACTGCATGACTTGCAGTAAAATCTTATTTCCTAATTCTTTTATATTGGGCTGTGTTTTTGATGTACATAAATTACATTTTTTGAGAGGATTTTTTTCTGCTGGGGGAATTTTTCAGGAAACGTCGAGCCGACAGTCTGGTTATTGCGGATGGCTGTTGTTCGTCTAGTTCAAGACAGCCTTTATCCACAAATTTTTGGGCCAGTTCTTTGATTAAGGTAGCTAAAAGAGACATATTGTTAGCTATAGATTGCTTGGAAATGGAAATTATTGTTAGAGGTTTAAGACAAAAACTTTGTATGTGGGCAATACTCATGAGTTCTTTTGGGATAGAGGTCTTATAATTATAAATAAAAGAGTTAAATTAAGTACTGGATTTAATAGCTCACAAAGCTACGAAATACACAGAACAGTAATCAACTAAAACTCTCACAACGCAATTAGTTATGCACACAATTACTACTGTGTCACAGACACGTTAATTAACTTTCACAATTAAAGCACAAAAAATGTCTACCACCAATTAATTAAACAGTACAAATCACAATAAAATTCCGTCATATATACAATCAACATCTTTCAAGTAGTGACAGTGTACAACCTTAATAGTCCGCCGTAGTGATGAATCGTCGTGTGCTGCGCAGCACCCCGAGTGCACCGCTGTCTTCACTCTTGAGGTCTTCGGTTCGACTCCCGTCGCGTACCTCCTTCGCCCGTCAGCCCGCCACAGCAGTCCTCTTGGTTCGTCCAACACTGCTCCGAAGGGAGCCGCCTGCCACCTCACAGTAGACTCCGACGTCACCAAGATGTCTTCACCAGTCTATCTCCACAACCATAGCACCTTCCTCTAGCACGACCAATAGCGAACTCTCTCGGATTTGTCGATTCAGCCCTTATATACGAGGCAAAACAGTAGGGGAATTACCGCATTACAGGAGTCTAAAATTAGATATTTCATCATGTTTCGGACGAGATTCGAGTCACGTAGGCCGCTTCGCAAGGCAAAAATGCAGTTGGGACAGGTATCTATGACGTAGTTTCGGCGGGATTCCCACTATGAGACACTCGGGCTTTGAGTCATGGGCCAGCGCTCAAGGTGTTTCGACACGGGCCCCATCCAGCCCGCTCTCAGAAACACAGCATGCAACATTATGTAACTATTCACTACTGCCATCATAAGCATATTAAAAGAAAAAAAACTTTCTTCCGCCATTTAAAGCATTTTCTTTTAAAAGGGCAGTCGCTCACACACTGGTCCCCACAATCTACACCAGTCTTGCTGATACTGTAACTGAGCCCATCAGGCTTCATGACTTAGCCATGACGAGTTCTTGCACTTACATTCAACGCAATCATTTTGTGCTCCGAATGATAAGTGATAAATGCGGCTGAAAGTACATGCACCTTTCTTTAATTTTCGGGACATTGGGTCTATTGGTAAATTCCTCCTGTTTTTCGTAGCAGTTCCCACTGCCACTGTAATTTTTTTTTTTTTTTCCTTTTTTCCATCCCAAAGAGTATGAAAAATAAATCATCCACAATTGCATAAAATCTGTCCACAAACATAGTACTGTATGTACATAAAATGTGCCCTTCCCAAAAATTGACTGAAGATCTGTTGCATTAGAAATTCAATGCTACTGTCAGTTTGGTCAAGTGATCCTATGTAAGTTATACATTCTGAATGTAACCAGTTTTTGTCACTGAAAATGTATTTACATTTATCTAGAAAAATTTCCCAAATTCGCCTGAATTTGTACAAAGGATTGTATTCATCACTACCACATGACACCAATGATGCATTATCATTTCAAAGTATCATCCTAAATATTGACTGGAATCTGTCGCATAATACCAGTTTTGGAGCAAATGAAATTGCCAGCACAGGATTCTCTTATCAATAGTCCTGGATTTTTTTTACCAAACCCATATGCAAAACAATGACAAAAAAATAGTACCCTTCATGTAGTACAGTTCTACCAACATAGAATTAGGTTTCAGTTTGTTATTCTAACTTAGGGACTGCATGCAATGTGGAAGCCAAATATCTGTTCATCTTGAGACTGAGCAGTCTTTGTAAATTTGAACATTGATTTATCAAAAAATTCACTGAAACAATTAAATTCAGTAGTGTGTAGTAAATTGGTACTTTTATTTGACTGGCTTCTTCAAAAATGGGTAAAGGAGGCTGGTCATCACTACACTCCAAGCTATGATTTGCAGCAAACAAGTCGTGGTACACACACCTGACTGGTAAGTGGAGGTCATTTCTGGTTGTAGCAAAACTCTTTCGGGTCGGGGTGGAGATTTTAAACAAAAGAAATCATCACATTCTGAATAGTGGCTTTCAGCTCCATCACTGACCAATTATTTACTCAGCATCTGATTCACTGCTGTTGATGTCAGAGCACAGATTATTTTGTATCTCTCCAAATTCCTCTAATGAAAAACATAACATTGAATCCATTAAAAGGTGCTAGAAACACAATAAAATGCTACAATTCTGTTACATAAATTACCCATAAACTATTACGGAAACTCAAAACTTTGCTGTAAACATCACAAGGAGTGTGTTTACACAGCAACAATAGTCAACTACGCCCAGAGATTATGAACAACTTCAAAGACAGTATCTATATTATGTTCTATGATCTTTCCAATGAACTACAGATCATACATGTCGCACAAGAAACAGAAGACCCATGCAATCGAGAGAAGTTTTTTAAAACAATGAAAATCACCAGGACGTGTATACACATCTACAAGCTTTTAGAATAAGGCAAGACAGGGTGTGCATGACTCATCCGTAGGCTTAAATATGTTAAATCCCTTGGCTTAATTTTCCCTTGATAAATCCAATAACAATGTTCTAACAACATTGTCGATACTACACATTTTCATGTCTATCTGGTCGCAACAACTACGCAGACGTAATGTTAGGTAATTGCTAATCCAGAAGCTGCACCTTATCCAGTAATATTATAGTATGAAGCACCAGACCAACCAGTATATAAAATTCAGCTAGAAACATGGACTTAAGGGGTCTCAGCATCTTTGTTTATGGCTAATATAGAGAAGATCTGTAGACACAAAGATGAAGTATCCAAAGACATTCAAGGTAATGATGGAAGATCTGAGGTCAACACTGTGCTGTGAGAGAAGCAGCAACAGTAGCTGATAAATAACAACAAAAAATCATACTTCTCCTGAAACTGAGCTGCATAGTAGTCCAACAACAATCTAAAGGTTTTGAAATATCACCAGCAGAATTTACTTGGCTTTCATGAAACAAAGTGCTCTGACTTCAGTAGACTTACAGAGGAGATGTATTTTCTTACCAAATAAAAAAAATCATAAACCATTTTATCAAACATAACGAGGCTGCACAATTCCCTTCAATGGATTTCTCCACTTATCGTTCGGACCTACAAAAATACTTTGAAAAACTGGCAATTCTTCATTGGATAGGTAGACACACAACCGTATAAACAATTCACATCTTCAGTCAATATATCAACTCCACAGATCTGACCGCTGACAGCTGGTGCAAAATGTAGCTAACCCGGCACTTCTGGCAGAAGTGGCACTAAAAGTATATGCACACCCTGCAACCACAGAACAAGTGGAGCACAGAACAAGTGGAGCACAGAACAAGTGGAGCACAGAACAAGTGGAGCACAGAACAAGTGGAGCACAGAACAAGTGGAGCACAGAACAAGTGGACCACAGACAGTGACCTCCAGATTGGTGACCTTGTCCCGATCAAGGGTGATCAGATGCCCTCTCTGTAATGATAGCTTGTTTTGCAAAAGGGCAAGGCAATGTGTATCGTGTGTCCAACTTTCAGCAGCAACAACTAGTAGTGAAGTTGAGTCTGCCCACCGATTATTAAGATGTAATGACATTTTAAAAAATGTTATTTTTGGTAGATGGAACGTTGACTTTGTGCGTTACTTCGAACCTTTTGGACTTAGCATTCAGACTATGAAAATCATAGCCGATAGTCACATTCAGGTACAGTGTCATTTACCAAGCTTCCTTGTAATATGTTCACAGGTATCCACGTAGGGTGTCATGCTGCTCAAATACTGAGTAACTAAATCATTATTTATCAACAGTAGTACTTAGCAGCATAATACACAACTCACAGCAAAACATAACAGTAGCATACAACACACATCAGCCGAAGAATACATTTACAACACACTGACATTACAACAAGTAAGAAGAATGTAACAATAAACAATACTACCTACAGTAAATGTTAATTTAGCATTCAGTCCGTCAACAAGCACCATCATACGTACATTTTATTCATATTCACAGGTAATTTACATAGTCCATTCCGTGCTGACTATCTGTAAAATACTTGTCTATGAAGATCAAAGGTTTTTCCTATTAGGTCGTTATAGGTACATGTTTTAAGTTTTTTTAAGATATTGTAGCAAGCCATGATTATCTAATTAACGGTGTAAGAAGATACAGTGGTGACAGAGCTAAGAGACCTCCTATTGCACTGTACAGTTCGTGTTACCTTTTTTGATGACACGATAATCGGCGAGCAGCGTAAGCTGATACAGCAGCGGTAAAAATAGAGGGGTTCAGCGTGCGTTGTGCTGCTCATGTTATCTTTGTGAGACACGCAGAGGCAGTCACCTGCATGCCTATCGCGGGTTTTGTAAAGACCTGAATGACAGCAGTTATCATGGTTTAGATTATTCCTGTGCAAACTCCATTTTGCAGTATGGTGCTTGACCCAGATACGACCTCCTTTTAGGAACTTCGAGATGAAGCCTAACCGCGAAAATTCAAAACTTTAGAGTAAGGGTATAAAAGAGAGCTGCAGCAGACTGGAGAGTTTTTAGCCAGCAGATATCTGGTGTGAGTTGAAGTGATAGTGACCAGTTGCGAGAAGTGTTTGAGGGCGTCCGGCGAGGTTAATTGCAGCAAGTAGTGTGACGAAGAAGTTCCTGGGCTACAAGAGGTTCATCGGTGCTCGTGCTAGGTAAGTGGGTCCACCATTTGTGAATAGTGAAAGAGACATTAAAAAACAGATAACTTTTATATAGAACTGTGAATATATTATTCAGAGTTTATAACCTTAGTGTAAATAGTGGTGATTTGTGTTGTTTGATGTTTTATTTAATAGTAATTAATCATTAGTGACACATAGAGGTAATTTTGATGTAGACAATTGTAAATAAATTATATTAGCTTTATTTATTTTATTTTCATTTAACAAATACCTCCATCCATCAATGCACAACCCCCAACTTGTAACAATATTACGTTATGTTGCCCATTCTTTTACTAGCACAGGGTATTAATAATGTTCAATAGTTTATTAGCACTGGTAAAGTAACTATGCATGTTGTGATATAATTCACGAACAAATGTTTGTACTGGCTGCTGTTTTGTTTTCCTTAAATTATTTTTATTTATTTCCATATTTTAGAACTCTTCAATTCAGTCTGAGGAATTATCGTAAATTATTTCCATATGAAACAAATAACCACATAAAATAAATTGAAAACCATGGCTACATCTAGAGAACATTGGTGACAGTTTTCTGCATATTGTCTCTTTATGTCAGTTCCAATTTATGTTTTTGACTATTAGTAATACTTAGAGACTTGTAAATTTTGTGTTATCCGACAGCAGATTGGACTCATGTGTGCTCATCTGACTTCTGCTGTTGGCCAGCAATTTGTGTAATGAGGCTGAAGGACATGTTCAACCAATGATATACGGTCAACTGAACAATGCCCATTATCCTGTAATGTCAGCATACAAAGATAATATTGTCCGGAACCAATAACGTCGCAGATTGTATCCAGATGAACACAGCCCAGCGAAGTGTAGCCTGAGTTTAATAACACTAAATTTGCATATCCCAATAATACTAGATATTTTACAAGTGGAGTTGTTTCTAACTTTTTGCTGCCCATAGAAATCTTAATACCTTTTCAACAGTTGAATTATGGTTTGCAGATAGTGAATATTATATTCCAAAAGAATGAGTGAGTGAGAATTTGGTCAGCGATTAACATTGAGGTCTTTAGCATTGGTGAGGAGTGATGTGATGCGAGTAAATAGAATAAATATTTACAGTCCCATGCACAATTTCAACACAAATAAAAATACATAATTCGATTTTTCAGTGTCCCTTCTGACTTCTTTATCAACAAGTATCTTTCATGTAGTAACCCATAGCACAGTCCTAAATTATACTCCCGCACATAAAAGTTCATACGATTCTGCTCTATACAACTTTAACAATAAAATATTCTTCTGTATAGTAAAGAGCTTACTACTTACACGTCATAATAGGCCCTACAGGTCTCTTAACAATCGCTTATCGCAATTTTTAAATTCTTATTTTGTTATTGACACTTTTTGACAGAGAGTAATCAACAATTATTTTAGGCCTACCTTGTAATATGAATAACTTTTTACATTATTAACTTATAGCATAAACTGCATTACTGAAACAATTAAATGGGAACATTTTATTCAACATTACTTGTTTTAATTTTCCCTTATTTTTCGGCGACATTTTCGTCGGAGGGTGGTCTCCTAAAACTACTTATTTAAAGTTTGTAAACAATGTATACATTGTACTATATAATATTAATTGCAAATTATAAGTTGTGAATGCATACATAATTATGACATTACACATAATTATGATACATATAATTATGATAGCATACAAGCAATACACTTTCCTCCATTTCGAAATATGGTACATACAATTAATTTCCTTCTAGATTTGTTTGTACTAGAAGTTGTAGAGGTTTTTTGCTGTTCACTCTTTCTTTTGCTAACTTTCGCATATTTGTCTCAGTCTTCTTTTTCTGACTAGTTTTTTTCTCTCTGAGAAGACAATTTATAGCACTGATTATATGTTCCTAGTCCCTGATTGGCACAGAGCGAGACAGTCGTGAATTAACGAGTTTGAGATACATGCAGGTCATGCAGAACTGGATAAGTTTATTTTTCATGTTCTCTTCCCAGAAGTTATCTCTTTCAATCTTGGCAACCTTGATACGTAAAGGTATCCATACACAGAACAGACAGTAACTGTGTCTTGTCACATGTAATTGCCCTTGCACCTGGTAATAATATGGATGATTGGTGTTCACATCTCCCACATTTACCATTTCTTTACATAATTTCCAAAAAGTGACTTTCCTTTTTAAAATAAATTCTTCTGGTGTAAGCATAGTGGGAGCCATGCCAGGTGATGGGCATTTCACCTCCACTATACCATCATGACCAATAACGCCATCAGGAGTAGCCCCTAGGAACTGTATTTCACTATCTACAACCAATCCACATGGTTCCGCTTGGACATTGCACAAATTTTCAAGAGTTTTAATACCATTTTTTTGTTATCTCTTCCCCAAACCATGACTTCAGTGTCAAAATCTCCATACAAGAGAGAAAATACAAGCTTCTGACCCAATGTGTGGCTTGCGTATGCGACAGTACTGAAATTTGAAGCTGTAAGAAGTTTCCTTGGTTCATCTTTCCAGCGATTGCTGTCCCTTTGTAATAGTGTCCATTTTTAAAGTCTATACGCTCATCCTCTGAAGACGGTCAGTCTTAACTGTAAAAGTCAAAATTTATTAAACTGGAAATGCGCTCATTAAAAATTTTCTTCTATCAAAGTTTTATTCTTGTCTGCCTATTGAATTCTTATTTTACTGTATTTAACTACAACTGGAAAAAAAAACACAGCAACAGCAACATTAAAATTAAAAGTAAGTCGTGAATATTTGAAAACAGTTTCACAAACGAAAGTTCAAATATTTTTAAAAAATTATATATTCAATAAAATATTTTTAAAACAGCTTAGCAATTTGTGTTTCTGTTTATGAAGACACAAAGTCAATAGCACTGGATCTTGAAAGATAAAGTCGCCTTTCAGCAAGTTCCCTGAAAGTGTCCACTACCTCATCAACTAACATGCCGATGTCTACATCTGGTTCAACATATGGAATCATGAGGTACTCTAGCTGTTCCTGCTTCAGTGTTGACCCTAAGATTTGATTTGACAATGGACAACTTTGAAAACACTCTTTCACAGGTACAGCTCGTGTTTGGTAGCACACAGAACTCCTAGTTTTCTTGTATGTGGCATCCATGATGGTAGTTTAGAGAGGGGAAAATGCCCCTCATGCTTTTCCCCACCCATCCTCTTCTCGTTCCACTGCTGTATATGCAAAGTAAGGATTCTTTGTTATTTCAAATGGGTACACATTTATGCAAAATCCAATGTTCACATGTTACTATATAACCTCCCTCGGTTATTTGCATAGAGAATATATACACATTAATTTTAATCACTGTTCTAGTTGCGAAATAATAATAACGGAATTTCTTTATTTTCTGGATACTTCGGAAACCCGTGTTTAGCTAGTCAGTCCCACGCCTCTCTCGATGGCTGCAACTAGTGTCTCCTCACTTAATTCCCGGACGACGCGAATACCCGCGCTAGGGCACAACCACCTCCAGTGGTGCCTGCGACAAGAGTCTCGCAAACCAATACGTGGATCCCTGCGAATTCCCGCGGCTCCGGACACAACCACCTCTCGTGGTGTCCGAACAGCGAGTCTCACAAATATTACACGCGAATATCCGCGGCAAAGTATACAACCACCTCTC
>PNEQ01004535.1:12599-25520 GCA_003012365.1 Medauroidea extradentata | reverse complement strand
CGGATTTGTTTATAAACTACTTCACGGGAAATAATAGCGTACATGTAATGGACCGTAAAATGTAAACGTCTTATGCGGGATAATTTTAAACGATTTTCATTGAGTGACGCACGTGAATGGATTAACAAGATTTTGTAATCTTAATTTTTCCTTGTTTACTATACACCGAGTAAATCTTTTTCTTTATTTTAGAAGAAATCGTCACGTTATGAACGAGTAAATATAGACAAAAATGTACATTTGTTATGTTCTACGCCAAAAAAATTTTAGAAGGTAATTTTTTGAAAACCCCTTATAATGGCCGCACCCCATTTTTCGGGCCTAAAATTTGGTCAAAAATATGCGGCAATTACGCGAGTAAATACGGTAACTCTGTAGAACATTACTAAATTTTTTTTGCTTTATAATATGATAATTTGTGTAAGAATAAATTTTAAAATTAGTAGCGTTAAAATGTGTTCACATAATGTTCAGTGACCCAGAAGGATTGTTAATTACAGTACCGTTTTTATTCATGTATACGAGGAAAATTATTTTTCAACATTTGTAACTTTGTAGGAGGGTAGAGTAACTATCAGACTAGCAGCTGGCTGCTGCCCTTACGCTGTGACATACGGACATAAGGTATTTTTCAATGTAAACATCTTGTGTGAGATGCGTGTGGTCACGTGTTGCGTTTGTATTGCATGCGACTGTACCGGTTGACCTTGACTACTTCCGCTCGCAACCTCCCTAGCTTATCTCCAACGATCATTTCTTATCTTTCTCACATGTGCACGCACATTGGCTGTCGCCAGCCAGACGAAAACACTTTACGTTAATTTTCCCACTGCATGGTGGCCCTCCCGTAAATTGATACGATAGTTACGTACAAAACAGTATTTATTGCAGCCGCTTTTGCTTGTAGAAATAATAGCGTACTAATTTCTTCGCGTTTCTTGTGATTAATGACCGATTACCCAACCTCCCCGGACACCCCTCGATAACACGGACAAATCGTAACTCGGACAGCTTCTCCCCCCTTTTAGTCCGAGTTATCGAGGGTTCACTGTATTATAGAAAAAGGTAATAAGATACAACTTATTGAATAATTTCACCAAGGTATTGGATCAATGTTCGCCGAAAATACAGAAAGCTCTCACCTTGAATCATATGAAAATTTACAATGTAAAAGTGCATCCAACCTAGCACTTGTATAGATCCTTATAAATGACATTCTCAGTTGTATGTAACATCTGGTAGAATATCGACATTTAACACACTATAAACATTATTCCCTTATGTACCAAAGTAATTAACAAGGCAATAACAATTTGCTCATGTTTTACTGTTTAAAATTACCAAGTCATTGAATGGCATTTTCCCCTTTAACACATAGGATGCGACCGGGATAAATACACTTAATCATGCGCCTAAGAAAGAAAACCTTGATTTTTACTAAGTTCACGACGCCACGCAACATTATAGATACTCATTATCCATCACACAAATTTCCAAAATATGCCCTAAATATAAACAAATAATGATATGCCTAGTGGGCGATTTGACCCCAATTTCGGCCCTTTTATGTCCTCCAACATGACGCAGTAACTATCCTCAATAAGCCTCCCATGGAGAACATACTTAACTTTAAATATTTCGTCGATGCCTCGCAGAAATGTAGTTTACTTCCATAATAAATCGATGATCGCTATCCCGGGCAATGAACCAAGGACACGACGGTGATGATCTGGCCCTAACCAGACGAAGAGACCTCTCGCCAAGGTCCGGACTCGGTATTTAAGGAATTCCACCACCATCCCCTCTCTCGGAAATAAGAGTTCATGAGGATGAACACTGTGCTTAGTAAATAATCCAGCCATGTATCAATGCGCCTCATTTACGACACACGAAAATTTAAGTTTAAAAAGAGGGAGCCACCAGTCTAATAGGAGTTTCCACAAACACTCACAACGCATCGCTAGTGTACGGCGCTTGCAAATTGTTGCAAGCCAACATTCGTCTAGTCTGAGTTCGAGGAGTCACGGCGATAGTTGTGCGTGCAGGAGCCCGGTGCGGGCAGACACCAGTTAAAGGGGTAAGTGTTTCGTTACATGAGTCCATGTTCCCTAAGCATACTCACACACTGATTACTATCATTCTCCCCAATCTCTACCGTTGGTTTCATTTTAACACCAACGGAATTTTATTATGCCATTTCTCCTTTACAAACTTCTAATAACTTCAATTTTAAGCTTAGTAAAGTTCTTAAAATAATCAAAGTTCTCCAACGTAGCACAAAAAAATATTTAATAACAAGGTCACAGCAAGTTTATGGTAGCGTAACCCACGCCATTATTACAGTCTGTCTTACAAGCAATCGCAACAGTACTGCTATAGGAAATTTGCAATCACAACAGCTTTGTTTAGCGAAATCGTAACGTAATATTCATACGGGAGCACTCAGATCAAACCAATTACTATTATCACAGTTTATCCATGGAATAAATACGTTTAAGTACGTCGGCACTGAATTTATAGACCAGAATAAAATGTGTAATCTCACAAGGCGCGCAAACGGCGCGTCAAATGTAACGGTGGGGGGGGGGGGAAGAGTCACAGTGATTGCCACGCAATATTATATTTCTTGTTCCACTATTAACGTGAACACGTTTCAATATAATGGTTAAGTTTCTACCAGGACGAACTGTCATTGATTTATATATTTGTAGAATGGAGATAGAAATTCGGTCTTGTCGGTTTGAATGGACAACTCTTGTACAAACAAATTTTTGGCATTGGTGAGTGTTTTCCTTTACTATGTCTCTTTAAGCAATGTTAATTTCAGTACTTAGGAACATATTTTGAAGAATACCACATAGGGATTTGTTGTGTTTGGTTGTACCCACACATAATTTTTCTTCCAATTCGATAAATAGGATGTAGGATGTTTTACAATGTTCTTTTCTTGTCGCCAATGAAAGAGCGCATGAAGGAAATAAATAATCACACAGCTACTATAAATGCTGTCTATCTTTCAAAACTGATGCAGTGAATAATATGCCTAGATACAACTAAATAAAAGCACTCAAGAAATGACTGCACACGCTATAGTAAAGGCAAAGCTGAGCAGTTGCAGTTCGTCAACCTCTATCGTTGACGACACGCTGTAACATACGTATATCCGCTGCATTTGTCATACTGTATTTCTCTGTCTATAACTTAATGCACAAGAGTATTTCCTCTGCAGCACCATTAGTGTTTTTAGTTATTGCACACGTGAAAAATCTGCATGTGGCGAGTCATTATAGCATTTATTGAACTTACATTGTTGTGTGATTTTTTCCTTTGTACAGAAATTCTGAGAAAAATGCAGGAAATACACTGGAAATTTGAATTTGCTGTACACCTTGCAGTTACCTATAACTCTTATATTCCCTATACTAGTGATATTTTTAATTGACTTTTTTTTATTCATTATCAGTAATATTATTTTAACTCTTTCGCTGTGGTATTAAATAAAGTCAGCTATTTTAGCCAATATAATGTAAAAAAAATTACATTTTATAATTTTTGCAGTAATATTTTTTTTTAAGTGTTAAAACATATCAGAAGTGAAAATAAACTTTTAAAAAAGGAAAAAAAAGTGATTGTTATTTTTAAACTACTTTATTTATAAAAATATGTAAAATTAACAAATTTTTCCACTTATCGTAATTTTGTAAATAACAATAATTTTGGAAATGTTTGTTATAAAACTGTTTTATTAAAAATGTATTATTTGTTTTTCGATTATAACATAGCATGTACTAAATAAGGTTATGAGAGCCCATACACTGTAAAAAATCCCTTATTTACTACAGAAATTAATTTTTTGTAATTTTACTTGTATTACAGTCATCTAAATTTTTCATCTATAACAATTTCTAATGATTTGTGACACCATTATAAAGAACATGAACTAAATGATTATTATAGCCCATACACTGTAAAAAATCTTAAGTTTTTACTACCAAAGTTTTAATTAATTTTTTTTTCTGAATTTTACGAGTATTACAGACATTACGTCTAAATTTTTTATCTATAACACAATTTATAATGATTTGTAACACTATTAGAAACCACATTAACTAAATTATCATCATAGTATGTACATACAATGTAAAAAAAAATCCTAAATATTCTTCATGAAATAAATTTTTGAGTTTTTACCTACAGTCATGCAATATATTTTTTATTTTCCATTTCTAACACAATTTTCAAATGATTTGGGACACTTTTGTAAAACAACATGACTGTAAACATACGTACACTGTAAATAAAACGTAAATTTACTATGTAAAATGAATTTATTTTTACATCTAGGCCTACAGGCTTTTATTATTTTCACATTTATTATCTGTTACACAATTTTCAAAAGCTTGGTGACACATGAACTAAATTATCACAGCACATACAATGTAAAAATAATCCTAAACCTACTACATAATTTTGTTTTTCTATTTATGCAACTACAGTCATTCAATATGTTCTTCTTTTTCATCTTCAAATGATTTAGGATACTTTTTATAAAAATAACGTACTGAATCAACGTTAGACCATATATAATACAAAATAATTCCTAAATTTGCACTAAATAGAATCACTTTTCTAATATTTACACCTGCACAAATTGTTTTTTTTTTTATCAGTGACACAATTTTTGAATGATTTGAGACACTACTAGATATGGATTTGTGACAATAGTACTAAATAACCCTCTGATCACATATATTGCAAAAAAATCCCTAAATATTTACAACATAAATTCAGCAATGGTTCACATGAAAAAAATCAGCTGAATCATATTTTTGAAAAACTTAAAAAATATATAACGTTTTCAACATTTGCAGACCACCTTATAGTTTTTTTTGTGTGATACTGCTCGAACCGTGGCACAGGACACAGTGTTGGATGGTTAGGACAATTTTTGCAGAAGTAGATGGTTTGCTTCCTCTTGCAGTTTCCTTTTCCCTTCATTTTACATTGATACGGCATGACCGAGCACACAACACAGTTTGATTTGTGTTTGTTATCAGTGCTGAGACCAATTAAATGACGCTCGCCAGTTCTGTCGATGGAGACTACATCAGATCACAATCTCCCTTTTTTTTTGGTGGTGATCATGAATTGGCTCCAAGCAGCCCTTCAATCACTTTGTTTCAGTATTGAATTGCTGATAGTTTGTTGGTGTGCAACATATTATAAGCAATTTTTCCATTCACCAAAGCAGCCTCAATCATTAAAGTGCGATAATACGTGGTGCCGTTTTCTATTTTTGTGGTAATAACAATATGTTGATGACAGCTGGTCAAAACGATCAACACCATTCATGTTCTTGTTATATTCCAATACCATTTTGGTTTTCTGAACAGTTCTAAATCTACATTGACTTCTGTCACCTTATTGTCATGAACTGTTTACAGTAAAGTCACTCGTACTGTATCTTGCCAGCTACATGCAATCTGTCCTTCCTCTTTGTTTATCCAGAATTTTGGTTTATCACCCTTTTTTAGTTTACACGCAATAGATTTGCAGTCATCCGGCATTCCACGTCTGTTGGGGCGAACTGTACCACTAGCCCCAATGTCATTGCTGCGTAGATGTTGGAAGAGTGATGGGCTAGAAAAAAAATTGTCGCAGTAAAGAATATGCTATGTGTCCCGTAGAAGGTGTTGTATCACTCGTTCCCCCAAGCCCACTTTCTGATTATCTCCTACAATTGCGGCTTTCCCTGCATAAACGTCGAACCTAAGAAGAAATCCGGTTTTGCTGTCACACAGCGACCATAGTTTCACACCCCACTTGGTTGATGGTTTTGAGGGCATGTATTGTTTGAACCAAAGACGGCCCTTGAAACGATGCATCGTTTCATTAGCAGATAAGTTGCGTCCAGGTTGAAATTCGTCTGGATATGTGTCTTTCTCGTGTTCAATGATTGGACGTAACTTGAATAGAGGATCATATTCAGGATGATTTTTTGGTTGTTGTTTGCTATTGTCGGTGAAATGCAAGAATGAACGAAGAAGTTGATATCTGTCACGGGACATGATGTTGGAATAGTTTGGCGTGGAATTCAGCTTGATGTTTCTGTGAAATACTGCTCAGTCGATGTCTTCCAACATAACCCCATGCCTATTTCGATCGCTGTCAGTGCCATAATGTCTTCACATGTACACTCTTTCCATGTGTTGTACCGCGACCTAGGTGAAAATTCTTTTATCCCATTATTGCTGTAAAACTGATCCGCGTACAAGTTTCTTTCATTTGCAATAATACCGAAAATAGGTTTTGGAAAGAACTTTTAGAAGCAATCTACAGCAGAAGTTTGTGGGGTAATAGTTCTCAGAGAGGGATGCAAGCCAGTTTTTTGACACCAGTCCAATGAAACATCAATATTTTCATCACTCATATCTACTCGTGCATCACTACTTCCATACACAGGGGCACTGTTCCCTCTCGAACAAGTTTTGTGTGAAGCATCTTGTTGACTGCTCTCGTTAACAGCTTCCAAACATTTGTCGTCACTTGAAGCTTCACTTTCAGCAATAACAGTCTCTGCTAAACACGCTCTATGATGAGATTCTTCACTTTCGATATCACTGACGTCTAATTCTTAGTCAGAATCGGCAAATATCAGGTCGTAACACTCCTGTTGTGTCAAAGTTGTTTGCCTCCTCGATGCCATTTTTATTACTCAACTGCTTGTGTAAATACACCGGAGATAAAACATGCATATGACCCAGATAAAATAACTATTCACGTTTAGCGAAAAAAAAAAAAAAACCACTGCGCACCAATACAACAAGCGACATCTAGTGAGAAATAAATGTTTTAGAAATTGTTTATCGCGGGGGAAAAAAATAAGCAACACATAAAAAAGCCTGGCTACGTTCTAAAAACACTTTATTATGCAATACGCAATACGTGCAGGGTCAATAAAATCGGCAGCTTCACAGCTAAAAAAGTATACCATTCAACTGAAGTAGCATATCACAGGTACGCAATTGTAATGGTGTTAGACTAAGTCAAACATTGTGTTTTAAAAATTGTCTAACGCAATAAGTGGTGATATCTAGCGGGAAAATCATAAACCACATGCACGTTCCGAAAGTACTTTTTAATACTGTACATGCATGGTCAACAAATGTTCTGTTTCTTCAGTTGAAAAAAAACACCATTCGACTAAAGTCGAACATCGCAGGTAAGCAATATTAAAGGTGTTCGACTCAAGTCGAACATCGTAGGTAAGCAATATTAATGGTGTTCGGCTCAAGTCGAACATCGCAGGTAAGCAATATTAATGGTGTTAGACTCAAGTCGAACATCGCAGCGAAAGAGTTAATATTGCCCAACTATCATCACCTTGCAAAGCATGGCTCTTTGCTCCTAAACAACTTGTACTGTAGTTGTTTAAAGGTAATTGTATTATGCGTTGTATATAAAGGATATTTTTATAATACTGTGTCAAACTTTGTGGGAGGACAGAAGATATAATAGATAGTGGGCGAGAAAAATCTTAATGAAAAATTGTAGGCAAAAGACATCACAAAGAAAATTTGGAATATTTATCAACATCTACATTCACTACCATTCAAAAATTTAAGACCACATTGCTGTATAATAGAATATTGCATGTAACCAATAAGTTTGTTATAAGCATATTCCTGGAACCTTACATGTACAGTAGAACACTCTTATAGTGTTCCCACTTATAATGTTTTCCTAGTTATAATACTGCCTTCATTTGGTCCCTGAAACTGTTTTGTAATAAGAAATTACCCTCTTATAATGTTTTCCCATTTATAATGTAAACTTTTTTTGGGTCCCTTCAGAAGCATAACAGGGTTCTACTGCAGTAGAAATATCCCATAGTGTTATTACTTTACATTCAACAATATAGTAACAAATATTTATGCATTATAAGACAATGCCTGATATAGGTCATTCGGAATAAAGTGAGCACTAAAGATTTAACCTTCGAAAAAAATTACTAGCCGTTACTGCATATAAGTCAAAATTAACAACAGTTACATTATTGTTTGTATGGTTGGTAGCGAATAATTGCGTGCAGTTCCGTGTATTTTCATATTTGAATACAGCATTAGTGAAACAACATCAAATGCACACGACCTCTCTGTATTTAATATACTTTAAAATGTTTATTTAAGTTCTTATTGACCTATCAACTGACTGTATAATTTTATTTAATTAGCGTAAGCACAAAGCGATGCAACTGAGCCGATTGTCGTTGGCACACACAGCTAATGCTTCACTCCACAGAAGTAGTTTAAAGTTCCACCGGCAGATGGCATCATAGTTAGGTTTTCGCCGCTTCGCTTGGAAGCGAATTGCGTCATTCAGTTTGTTTGTCCGTTGTGTAATGAATATCATTGGTAAATTATGTTAAGTAATTTTTAAGTTGTTTTCTTTTATGATCGCCAGCCTGAGTAGCCTATCTGGAAATAGAAACAGCATTTTTTTCCCTGTTTCACACATTAAGAAAATACGTTATTTATAATTTCTCTTTACGTGCATCGTCGTCGTTCATTGCAGTATGCTGAACGGAATTTGTATTCTTGAGTTGCGTTTGTCGTGTGTGTTTTAGTGGCGGTTTTAGTTTAAAAGTTGGAATACACAGTGCATACATTTACGAGATTCGTAATGGTAACAGCGCTGTTCGAGTACACACAGAGAAACCAGTGTTATAAGACGTTAACTCGCAGGTATTTATAACTAAGATTACTACTTAGTGTAGCATATATTCAGCACCCATGCATTTAATGAGTAGATATTGTAGATACCATTTATCGGAGCAGTGTACTGTAAATGTAAACATTGTACAAGCCTATGTAAATAAAAGCACGTGGTAATGTTGATGTTTACATGCAGCAGAAAGATATAAACTGGCAGAAAATATAAATTAATCAGGGCTTTTTTGTGTGCTCTCTTTATTCTGAATCACCTATAACACTTTTTATTTAAATAAATTATTTAGTGTGTGTCAAGTCCGTGCTGGTGGAGGTACTGTTCTGTGGCCAGTGTGTTCACCAGATATTATCTCAATAGACTTGTTTATTGTGGGGTCACATAAAATATTTTATCTTGCTCTTATCAATAGAAAAAACACTTCAGTATATATTTGTAAAGTTCAAGGAAGGTTTTTGAAGTTGTACGTATTATTTTAATAAATATGGTTGTTACTACCCTCACTGTGTAATATATTTTTTGCTGTCCAATTGTAGTCAAGATACAGCCTACAAACTTTGTAAACAATATATAGGCTACATTCCAGATTTTTCAGAAGCTGATGTATGCAGTCTGTTGTGTGTATGCTAACTCAGCTTGTTCTTGGGACAGGTACGGAGCATTGGCTTTCAAAACAAAACCATGGGTGCTAATGTGAAGCTCGCTAATGCCATGGGCACCACTTCAAAGACGATGGCAGACATGAATGCTCTAATGAAACCAGAGAAGGTTGCCGCTGACATGAGAGCTTTTGGACAAGCCTCTATGAAGATGGAAATGACGGAGGAAATAAGTAAGTACTGTAGTCTCCAGGACTGGTGAGGTCTCCTGTGCAGGGGTGAGGAAACCCTGTTGCGAGGGGAGCTGGGTGTAGAAGAGAAAGTCCGCCTGCATGCTGCACGGTGTGTCGTTTAAAACACATTGGTCATCCTCATTTGTACTGCAGTGTTGATAGAACTGTGAGCAGTAACAAGCAATGCGCACCCAAGAGATAAAAAAGCTATGTATTTATAGCAAGAAAGGGAAATAATTAGAGTTGTTGTACTGCTGTTTAGTATTATATTTTTAGTGCAAATTTTAATATATACAGTATTGTGGTGGTACAAGCTGCGTACTCCCACCTATGCACTGTTTATATTTCATTTTATTTGTGCGCTGGCTAGCGGCAGAACACTCTCTTCTGTCTCGGGGTTCTCCAGTGGGGTCGTGGAACGATCAGACGCTTAAATGACGTACTCTACAATGACGCTGACAGTATAACTTTTATTTTGTCTTTCTTTTTAACACCAAAATCAAACATTGTCTCTTATAGGCTTTTTCTAAAATCGCGTCTGCAAGTTCCTATCACAACACTTCCCGGACCCGCTTTACTACGTGGGGCCCTGCCCGGTCATTTCAATGCGCACGCACGCTGCAATCTTCCCTCTACCGCTCTCCGAACTCCAAGACCCCCTCAAAAAGCTGCCTGCAGCCCCCAGGTTTAAGGCTGTTATATCCCCCTCCCTCGACAGTAACGAAGTGTTTCCGGGAAATGTTCTAGAAGGTTCTCGAAGGCTCTCACAACAATGGTACACATTCTGGGTTCAATTGTATAATATAAGAAAGAAAGAAATTAAATGTAAAATTATACCAAATGTTATGCTGATTAAAAAGTATGTTACAATATTTTAAATATAAATTCATATTAGAATTTGTGTGGAACCAACATGGCACAAACGGCAAACAGGATACCGGCCATCTGTCTTGTCCAGCCTCCCCCCTTCTCTTCAGCTACAGCGCGCCCCATCTGGCACCAGCCAGCCCAGCTGCTTCGCCCATGTGCATCTTCTCCCAGCCAGTGAAACAGTCCAAAAGTATTAACTCCTAAACTATTAAATTGATCAAATATTGCCAAGAGAGCAAAGTTTCCAGAAATTGAGTGCCAATTCCAACGAGTATGGACAAGGTGGTGCTATGATAAATTTTAATGTTTACACTATAAAGAAAAGGAAAAGGAAAAAATGACAAATGTAATTCAGAAGCACTCGCCGGTTTATGGACGACTTTTTGTTATTGTAAAATTTCACTCCACCATGGTTGTCTTATTTTCACAACAGATTTAACTGGCTTAGCCACATGCACCATATTGGGTGAGTCGGGAATCGAACATGGTCCCCTCCAGCAGGATCCCCAAGACTGCAGCGATACATATACCACTGGACCAGCCATTATTTATTACATGGTTCTGTTACCTTTACATACAAACAAAAAAAAATAATATTCATAAATACTACCTAGTTCAGATGATCAGGCAGGGTGGGTGCATCACAACCCCCCAGGATAATTTGCTAGACGTAGCTTAGCCAATTTTTCTCTTTCCTAATATTAACACGACCGCCTCGAAGGTCGGCTCTTTGGTGCCATAATATTACCACTTTGACAAACTACTTCTAACATAATTACTTAAACATTTGTTTACACAGAAAAATTACCATTACTTTTTTTTTTGACAAGTACACAAGAGAATGATAATTCAAGGTCATCTTTATCCGCCCAACAGTGGGACATGTCTAATTTTTACAAAATTAAATCATCCCTTAAATTTAAAACAAACAATCTATTACACTTTATACTTAAAACAACAGATACCTAACTATAAGCTCCACAAAATCATTGCGATGGCCCCCATACATGGTGCCCACTGCTGCCAAACTACAGCAACATTAAGGACAATGTGTTACAGTGACTTGAAAGGCTTTAGGAGGTAGGAGTTATAGATCCCTTTTATACCCCTTGTCCCGGCCAGGTGGCTCAATTCCCAAGAGTTTGGACCTGCTCTCCTGGTTATCAGATATGGCCCATCAAAGGGTAAGAACAGTTTGCCCATTTCACTGTTAGCAACCTTGCTACGCTCGGCAACCCTCAGCAACACTTTATCCCCTATATGGAAGGCATCCAATGTTGCTCCCTGGCGTTTGCGCCTCCTTTCCGCCTCTGAATGCAGTTTTGCTCTTACGGACTCCAACTTATGTTCCAACGGAACAGCAGGTTCAGGCGGGACAGCGATGCTAGCTGCCAGTTGGTCGCGCACCACAGCCCCTCCTGTCAGCTCTAGTGGGGAATAACCAGTGCTAGAGTGTATGTGCACGTTCAAAAACTGATTGACCAGTGGAATAGCATCCGCCCAACTGGAATGCCTGTCATGGCAGTAAGAGCGCAACAGCCTCCCTATCTTGCGCATGCAGTGCTCGACTGTGAAGCTTTGGGGATGACGTATGGAGGCGTAAACAACGTCGACTCCCTTCCATAAGAGCTCCCATTTCCAGTGGTCTGCTGTGAACTGGGTGCCGTGGTCACTCAGTACACGTTTAGCAACCCCGTGCGCAGGAAAATACCGGTTCAACAGACATTCTACGCAAGCGGCAGTGGTCGCTCTCTTTAAGGGATAACACACAATATATTTAGTGAACACGTCAAGGACAACAAAGACGTGACGCACAACCCCCCTTGATGTTGGCAGCGGCCCAAACTGGTCGACCGACAGTAGATCCAGCGGTCCTGCCGGAATGATAGCACTTCAAGGACCTTCCCAGTTACGGTTAGGGTACTTGGAGCGCTGGCACAAAGTACAACAACTGACCGTTTGCCTGACTGACCTGGCCATATTACTCCAATAATAACTGACCCTTAGTAACCAAAACGTCTTTTTTACGCCGAAGTGTCCCGTACTCTTACGCACGTGTCGATCAGGGCACGCACCCAGGCCTTTGGCACACAGATCCGCCAGCTGTCCACTTGTATGTCTGCCTTCCTAAACAGGACCCTGTCATTGAGACAATACCAACGCAAGACCTTATCAACCGCTGGGTCAGCCAGATCATGATCATATGCTTCTAGTATGCTAATGATGTCACCCCAAACGTGATCCTCTCTTTGCGCCACACCTATATCCCTGAACTGCCCTGTCAGCTCCCTGTTGAAATGACCATTTTCCCTTTGTCAGGAAAATGGCATTTCATGAGACATAATTTTATGTATGTGGGCGCTTTAGTTCCGCGCCTGCCGCAAGGAGGGCGCCAGCACGCGTGAGCGTTGTTTTCGGTGGCGGCCACCAGGTGTGGTGAGGGAGGGAGCGCGCGCGGCTGTGGAAGGGAGTTGCTTGCGAGTCGCGGGAGA
>PNEQ01004535.1:0-11599 GCA_003012365.1 Medauroidea extradentata | reverse complement strand
CGTGTCGAATATCAGTGAGTGGTAAAGCATAGCTGCCCACGAGTCAAATGGGGACGATGGTCTAAGGAGAGGATTAAAGTGCACTTGTATGTACAATCAGGTTCATCGATAATATGAGAGATTCTATATGCATTGTAATGTGAATTGTAATTTTATTAGTGTTCGTGAAGATTTAATGGCATGTAGTGGAAACGAATGTGACTCTTGTGTGAAGGAGAATTACTTCTGGAATTTGTTATTACATGAGATTTAAACTATTTTGTGTTTTCTTTGCTCAAGAACGATGTGTCAAACAAAGTCCTGGTCCCTAATGAGCTATAAGCGTTGGTTAGTGGACATGGTTTTTTTCTTGCCCATGGTGTATTTGGAGTTGGTAACTTATTTTGGGAGTCATTTCTATTGAAATCGGCTCAAAGTCATTGAGACAGTTGTACATTCAAATAAAGTACAGTACTTGTTACACAGTTCATTGAATTGTTTACAGTGAACGATGTATTGGACGACATCTTTGACGAATCTGGGGATGAAGAAGAGAGTGACAGGATAATGAATCAGGTGCTGGATGAAATAGGTATTGAGGTGTCAGGCAAGATGTCTGCTGCCCCAGCTGCTCACCGTGGGGCACTGGGCGAGGAAGAATCTGCCTCTCGCCTCCCAACAGATGCAGAACTGGAAGCTCAGCTGGCGAAGCTGCGTGCATAGGAAACTAGGACTGCAGCTTACTATTTATGCTCAGGATACTCTGTGGAATGTGCTTGTATCGAAGGAAGGTAGCTTAGCTTGTTTCACATTGTGTCTCTTTCATGCCGTACTTGGGCACAGTTAAAAGGTATTTGTCATGAAGGATAACCTTTTTGTAAACAAACAGTTTTATTTAACAGAAAGAGAAAAAATATTTACACACAAAGTTGGCTGATCACATTTTCTATGGGAAAACACAGTCACTTCCTCACATGAAATGTATAGTGTGTCCTACTTAAATTGTGTGTAATCCATCAACAAGTACCACCATTTGAGTAATTTTGTTTAGCAGTCTCTTGAATGATGATACAGTACTCCTCCGAAATTAAGATAACTCGTAATGTACAACATCCCTTACATTTAAATGTGGTTCGAAATATAATTCTTCTTGCATAATAAAAGCTATGAAAATTGTAACAGTTTCTCTGGAAAAATGATAGTGGTATTATATTCTTTTGACCAATCAGATTAAACATACTTATCACATTTGGTTTCCCTTAAGTTACATCAATCTAATGAAAATACTGTTCTGTTCACAATATTGGAATCAAAATGCACTGAGATGAGCAATGTGTTTATGTTATTTAAATTTTAGATTTAAACACAATTGTTTAAACAGTTACATATATTCTAATACATCTACCGGATCCTGGATAAAAATATATAATAAAATAATGATTTTGTTTATTTTTCCAGATATAATATTGTTTCATTGTTAAATCCAGTACCAGCACAACAGAATTGAACAGTAATTTGTCATCCGAGAAATTGATACTTTGTGCACTACAGTACAAATACAGTATGTTACATTACCACAAATAAAAACATAATATGATTTTAAAAACTACTTGTAGTACTGCTCATAAAAAATACTTGTCACCTTCATGTAGCTGGTACAGTGCTATCCGACCTGTTTGATAATGGTTTGCAATGTTAGCGTGAAAATGTTTCTGGTATTACTTTCATTTACTGAGGTTTTACTTAATGCAAAAAACATAAATTTTTAGCAATGTGAATTTATAAATGACAATGAGAACTAGTTTTTTTTTAAACCTGCATTTTTAAATCAGTATATCGATGGTGAAAATGCAAAACCTCGTATGTCACAATTGGAAAGAGCTCAGATGGGCGGATAAACTGGAGATGAAATCTTACTGGCGTGGAAGGAATTTTACAGCCCTTTAGATTGCATCAATACAATAAAATGTGCTTTGGAAAAAAACTAACTCATTGGACATTCTTGTTATTGCCGAGGAACAATGTGTAAAAATGTAAATACTGCCAAAATTTGACATAACGAGGTTTTGCATCTGCACCATCGATATTTTAAAACATGGTTCGTGTTTGTGTGTGTAACACCAACTTCTTTAAAAAATATTTTTTGTGTATGGTCTTTGGTGTGTTTGTAATAAAAAATAAAATTAATTTACTCATTTTCCTACTGAGTCAGCTTCGGTGTGCATTATTCTATTTTCGAGGCAGCAAATATTTGCAGCCAACTTACCAATAAAGGATTTGTATTTCCATGTGTTGATATGCTGCATCTGATCGGCACATCTTTATTTCTGTCATTGGTTGCTAGGACGTAAGAGGAAACCCAAACTTATAAACGTTAATATTTTTTAGGCACATTAAAATGTTTAGTGATAACAAGTTTCGATCCAGTTCACAGTGTTACTAGACTGGAGAACTCACCAATTGAGCTACAGGAACAGTTGTTAACAGTGCTGCCTTATACAGTGTTAATGTGATTTAAAATATTTTTTTTACGAGAAAAAAAATTTTTTTCTACAATGTTGTATATTTAACATTTTTTAACCGTGGATACTGATCTTAAGATGTTATTAGTTTATAAACAAATGTACATAATGTAAAACTATGTGTTTACAAAAAGTTTTGAAGCAAGCCTGATTAAATTTCTACAAGAGTTGTTTAAAAATTGACCTGAATGAAGTTTGTATGTGTTCAAAAAAGAAGTAAGCTAATTACAGTGATCTCTCAGTTTAACAATTCTTCACTTTAACAACTGTATTTTTTGGTGCCATGTACAGTCCCAACATACTTTTATCGTTCAGCTTAAAAACTCCTTAAATTTAAGTACTTTTTTTTCAGTCCCTTGCGAGTCATTAAACCGAGAGATGGCTGTACTTACATACACCTGCTTAACAAACCTCTATTGATTTGAGTATCCATGGGACAGAGAAATTCTCATTGATAATGTAACCAAAACAAAGGTACTGTACAGGACTATTTTCAAATTACTGTAAAACTTTGTAGGTGTAATACAATATTTGATGTAATATATACGTATTTTATTTTTGTTTAAAAAAATAAAATAAAACAGTTGAAAGTCTATACTTTTTAATATGTGATGGAAGTATTTTATATTTAATGATATTACTGTTTTGGTACTACAGTAGTGCTATAGATCTCAAATTTAATGGTTTTGTTTCTTCCATCCTGTGAACAGGATATACAGTATTTACACAATTGTGCTAGTGAAATAATTACCATTGTAAACAAAACATATAAGTGTGGATTCATTGTTAACCACATTACATGGCAGCAGCCTTAGTAAAATTTGCTGTATAGCACTAGAATCATGTACAATCACTAATTTTCAATGTTAACTAGTTGAACCTTCAGTGAACTTTGTTAATTTGTTGCGTATTACTGTTTGCAGTAATCTACAAGGCCACAAATAAACACATTCTTTTGTGCTTTGCAAATTTATTATTGATTAAAAAGCATGTTTGATGGTTAAAATCAAATGGGATATTCCAGCAGTAAAGAAAATAATTTCAACTCTGAGTTGATCCAAAAAATTTTAAGCCTTAAAAATATAATGACCCCAAGGTTGGTATGAAATTTAATCTTATTTTCTGGTGAATGTGGAAGTAGACTAGAAACTTAATTCTGCCAGCCATATCTTAAGGGAAAGAATATTGGTTAGAACAAGCCAATTTTGTACATTAATATTATGTTTGTTGCATTATGTAAATCAAAAGTATGTGAAAAATTTTTTAATGAAAGTTCTCTTGATTCAGAATAATGATCTTTAGTTATAAACATTTGTATACACTAGACCCCCGATTTTACGAATACTCACGGTTCCTCTCACATAGCTGCCAACTCTTACGATTTTCCCGTACAATGTACGATTTTGCGCCCTATTGTACGGTTGTACGATTCATGTGAATTATTGTACGATTTTCAAGCTTTCCAATTTTTTTCCCGTTTGCTTAGTTCATAAAGAAATCTGGTAATGAAATCCCATAATCTGGTACAAAAATCCCATAATTTCGGTACGCTAATGTGGTATGTATATCTGACTTACAGTGTCGTATATAACAAAGAAAACTGTAAAATTGTAGTTTCGGGAACTAGCATGCTTTATTTATAGCCATTGTACTATATTGTTCACTACAGAGTACCGTATTATTCACGCATCGTACGAACGTATTCCGAACTTTGCCGAACACACCCGATGGATTGCAGTTGTCTTCTTTGCTAAAAATGGCTGTCGTGACTCGTGCAAACAAAAGTCACGAGACTGTTTCAATTTGAAGTGGCATTCCAATTTACCGTTTCCGTGTAGTAATTGCTCAAGAACATGCATAAAATCTTGTGAACTGAAAGAAACTATCGTTTAATTCTTATTTTTCCAGCAAATGTTGAAGCGCACGTCGTAGTTGCGTAGTGTTTGTAAACATGGTTTTTGACCAGGTTAAATGTATCATTTTGTTATTGTGACTGCGTATTTTAGTGCCGGTAATTGTATCGACGTCGCATATTTAATAGTCGTACAACGTAGGAATACTGCAACTTTTATATCTGGGAAATACAACTTTGCAGTTTTTACAATGACTGTTTTATACAATTGCCAAACCATGCGGATGTAAAAACTGTTCAAAAATTTAGAGTATGTGGTATTGTATAAGAGATTAAATACTCTCATATTTGCACGTTCAACGATGTACAATTTATTTCTCAAATCCACAGTATATGCAGTGTCGGATAGTTGTGGTAAGATGTGCCAAGTGTGATTAAATTGCCTAATTTGCACTCCTAAGAATTTTTCGTGTATTTATGGAACTGTGAAAGAGAATTTAAAAGCTGTATTACCAGAAATCATAACGTAGGGGCCTATCTCTTGATGTATTAAAATCTGTAAAGTTTGTAATCTTGCAAAAACCAAAACTATCTCTACTAGGTTTATTTAGATTTGTATGAATACTTATATTATGAGCAATATTTACGATGGTGCAACAAAGTAAACCTGATTTATAATTTGTTCAGTAATTTCCCTGATAAGTTTGTTTTCTTTATAATTGCTCTAGGGAGACTATGCAATTTTAGCCATGAACACAACATATGAATAGTAGTCAAAATGTTAGGTAATTTCATTAATTATTCAGCATATTCTAAATTTATTTTGCATACATCAACATGTTAACAGTGTAATATTTTATTTAAAAAATAGCCAAAGTGTTTTAGATAGATGGCATTTACACATACACAACACGTGAAATGCCGCAAAATTTTACTCATTTTGAAAATTGTACTATTCCTGAATCCTTGAGGTTGGCAGCTATGCTCTCATCGCATTCGTAAAATCGTTACCTTCGTACAATCGATTGCGACCTATTCCTCCCCCTCCTCCGTAAAATTTTAAAATTGCATTTTTTCTGCAGAAAGTGTCTACTCGGGCCCCGATTCCCGTAGCGTTTTGCTGGAAATCAATTAACCTAATAACGTAAACATAAATTGATATCAGCAGCTAGACGTCAAACTATTGAGCTGTAGATATGATCGACCCTTGCCTCCAAAAAAATGAGAAAATCGCGATTCCGAGTGTCTTCTCTCGAGCGAATAGCCCAACTTCGTAGCATTTAACGGAAAAATAAAGCAAGTAATAGTTTAAATATAAATTTATATAAATAGGCAGACGTCTTACGATAAAAAAAAAACATCGCTAAACAATATAGTATATGACCGACCCTTGTCCTAAAAAAATGAGAAAATCGAGATTCGAGTGTCTTCTCTCGAGCGAGTAGCCCGTTTTCCGTAGCATTTAACGAAAAAATAACTCACGTGATAGTTGAAATATAAATTTATATCAATAGGCAGACGTCGTACAATTAAAAGATCGCCGCTAAACAATAAATATGACCGACCCTTGTCCTAAGAAAATGAGAAAACCGAGCTGACGAGTGCCTTCTTGCGAGTGAATAGCCCTATTTGCGTAGCGTCCAATGGAAAAAAAGAAGGCATTCGTTACTAGCACAATGCCCTTGTAAACTATTCACCAAAGAAAGAAGGAAAAAGCGGATGTATTCATTCATTGCGCAGTTTTATATAACTTAACGTTAAAACAACCCTTCGACGTTTGATGAATTGTACATGAACGTACATATAAGTAGCGTACAGAGTGGACAGATAGCGCAAAACGCAACTGTACGAACGTTCACAAGATGGAAGATAGATAGCGGCATCGTAGCATGTACCTACGTTCAATGTTCTAAAAATGCCATTTTGTGATGTTCTTACCTAAAATCGTGAGAATTACATGTATAAATGGTTGCAAATAATCACTTTCACAGCCAGTTTATGTGGTAAAAATAAATTAGGAGTTCCGGGATTACGTAATACACGGTCGTCTATTTTTCAAGGTCGACATAACCATAGTGGAGACAAATGTTTCAACACGTAGTTGATAGGTAGTGCTATTATCGTGCTCACTTGTGTAATGCACGTTTTACGACACGAAGTAACACATTTTTAGCAAATTATTCGCCAAGTTAATTGTTTTAAGTATATGGTGCTAACCCAATGAAGAAAAAATAATTTCTCGTTACTATGTATAGGGTTCGTGTAAAAACGTAAACACACTCGGCGAGAGAGGTATAAGACGTCGTGAAACAGCCTAGAAGGAGGCTGTACTACAGTTAAATGTGCATGCGCTGGAACTTGCGGCTATAGTATGACCTCAATATAGATCCAACTACGTAGTAGTTGATGGAGACAGGCCGCCCGGCTTGGCACAAGCGCCGGCGCCGGCCCCCGGTTTTCAAACTGTCACTGCCACATTTTTTAACGGATTTTCAGTATTTTTGTTTTATTTTTAATATTGTGACTTACCAAGTAATAACTGCAACTCTACAATTCATATTTTAATGCCATGAATTAGATAATATATGTTTTATTCATTGTCAATGTAATTCATTAAAATTTTTTTGTTATGGAATCTTGTTATTTTTTGAGGTTTCCTGAGATTGTATTCGTAGAATCGCTACCTTCGTTAAATCCAGGGTTCGTAAAATGGGGGGTCTAGTGTATTAATATTTCAGGTAGTATTTAAGCAGTCACAACACTTCTGTAATTTACAAACAACTAAAATAATGTAATATTTTGCCTGTTTTACAGTATGGCCAAGTGTACATGTGTGATCTTGTGATTTATGTAAATAATAGGTTTTAAGAGAGAAAGTAATGAATCTCTGAGCTAATGGTATTCCTTCTGTGATGTAAATCTCTGTACATACATTTACAACTTAAAAATAGTTTACACCACCTAACAAATTAATGCAAGTTGCCGAAGATCAATCTTGTGTTTATCATAATTTTTATTTATGAAATCAGATACAGATACTTAAAATGTTTTTTGCACATAATTTTTTTCCTCGCCTTTAAACATTTTAAAATCTGATGGTGCAAAATTTTTTTACATTTATTGACTTGTTATAGTATGAAGCAGGAATTTTGGCTGTGCCATTTATAGATATCTGTATTGTTTACGTCCAAGGAGTGTCTTTCAGCAGTGATTACTATGCATGTATTATTTGCTTTGGCTCACTGCTTGCTGTAATATTTTTGTAAAGTGGCAAAATAAAGACTGTGTGACTGTTGTTTTCTATACAGTAGGTATACTTTATATTTTAAAAATTTTTCTGACATTTTGATTTGAAGGGCCTACCTTATTTGTTAAATGTAGAAGCTACAATTTTTTTATAAAGGTAAAAATATTCACGACAAGTAAAACTAGCAATATGGTCTTCCAGACTGGATTGTCAAAACTCTTTTTGGGCAGAAAGTGAATCGTTTATGAATTAATGGAACATATATTTGCCTATTATAAAAAAGTTGTTTTGCGAGTTTGTGTGTTATTACTGTGGCTTGTTTGTATATAACTGTGTACGCATATATGTAAAAATAATATATATTTTTTATTTATATTTATAGGTTTTAATATAATAATAATGAATGCTTATTTTCTGTATATTAGGTTAATGAGAAAGTATAAACTATGTATGTTTGAACTATTTAAAGACGTACCTTTAATCACTGCATAAATGTTGTACAAATTACAGTGGAATCCTATTACTACGAGTATGGGATATTACAAAACGTTCGTAATTACGAGTGTTTTGTAATGCACCGTCAATTTGTGTATGCTGTTTAATATACAGTATAAATGTTCGGTATTTAGGAGTGGTATCGTCATGAGCACATTCATAGATACGAGAGATTCACAAGCCACAACCATCAACATACCACACAAAATTATTTTTTTTAAATTACAAGTAAACATAATAAATACAAACGCATGTGATAATCATCGTTCAGTGTGGCAGAGTGAAAACGCGAGATATGGCAACAGTGGAAATGCAGTTGCATCTGGCAACGCTGCCGTGACTTTCTCGACGTCAATTGTTATTGACACCATCTTGGTACAGCACGAAAGCGAAAGTGGCATGTGGACTGAGTACACAGCATCGCTTGCGTCATCTTGGTTTTATTATAACGAACGGCATTGCAGAATCAGTTTCAAACTCACTATGATTTTTTTTGTTGTGTGTGTGATTGTGCAGGAAGTTAATTTAAAAAGTTACATTTACGCAACTTAACCTAGTTGTTTGTAGAACACGTTAGATTTGCCTGATCATGGCAACGCACGAAAAGGAAACTTCATTTGGATCACTTTTTGAATGCCTGGAGTTGAAGTTTTACCCTACCCAGCATAACCCAAGTAAGTTCATAAACTTCTTGTGTCATGTTTTTATACGTTACGTATTATGGTTTCTTAATGATAGGTTTTCATTTTAGCGAAATTTATGTTCGAATGGATAAATAAACTGTACTCGTACTAAAAACTGTTATTGTTACTTTGACTTGGCTACTTCAGAAAGTGGGTAATATGGAACAGCAGCGCGTCTTTTGTTAGTGCATTTTTAAGATATTGGTGCAGCGTTTTTAATTCCATCCAATCACAAGTGAGCCTCGCTAGACGTCCATTTTTCTTTGGTTTACCTTACGTTTTGTCGTGCTGTAGCAAGTAAAAATGGTAACAAAAAGCTAATGAAAATCGTGAAATAAATAAAATTATTGAATGTTATGCCTAATATACACATGCCTATTGTTTTTGGCAGTCTTGTTTTATAGTAGCAGAGATACTAACCAAGGTAAATTGTACTGTTATTATTCCTATCCCACGTACGTCAATAACCTAGAAAATTGTTTGTTTATGTAAACATTCTGTTCGTACGACAACTCGTAACTACGACAATTTTTTATGCTGTTACGAACTCTCGTAGTAACAGGATTCCACTGTATACATATTTTTACCCTTTTCAAATTGAGGTGCTATTTGTTGTTGTAAATAAAAAAATAAATTGTAACAAACACTTTAAACAAAATATGTAAAGGGGGATATTTTAAAACTTAAATTTTTCCAAAAGATTGTCATCACAGTTACTAATTTTAGTTAACCTCGTTTGTAAACAACACATGGACCAGGTCATCTATCTTCATGTTGTGCGTGCAAATATGATGGTCGATTACAGAGTCATGTGAGAAAATTCTTGAGGTAAATATGAAACTGAGGAAAATTTTTCATTGGCATTGTATAGTCTGGAAATTGAGATATCTCGGTTGAGGCAAAGTGTTGACATACACTTTGCGAGAAAAATAATTTCTCTTCATGCACTGACTTATGAATTTAACTAAAATGTATGTATTTTCTTTAAAATTTAAAATGAACAAAACTAGCATTATGGCGATTTAGTAATAATTTTATATATTTTGTGTTTCACATGCTACAAAGTTGACAAATTAGAAATTGAAATATATATTTCTATTTGTTTTCATTCTAGTTGTCTGTACAATAAAAATACAGTATCGGATATGTCAAGTATACTATTATAAGCAAAATAAGATTTTCAATTTACATTTTTACTCTACATAATAATTAATTATGAAAAAGTTTAACTTAAAAAAAATGAATATATGTTCTAAGTTTTCTTTAACTTGTAAACTATAAGTTATATTAAGGTGAAACGGGAGATGCGACTGGTGTGATTCAAATTCGCGACACAGCATTTGCATGCACTATTTTGTAGAGTTTGCGCGTGGAAATCAACACCATTTCCCCCACTGTATTGCTTGACTGAAGCCCTGCGTCTGCACCGCGCGCGTAGTCAGGCCGGCAGTGCTGGCTGTGCCACGGGAGAAGTTCGTATCATGTTACACGTTTTCAAAGGATGCAAGGATAATTTCTCTTTCACAGCGGTGCTGTGGCTTATAAAATTTATACGGGTACACTCGTTAATGGTACTAATCAAATACAAAGCAATTTTACTCAGCCAACTAATTTTTTCAAGGAAGTAAAATAAGAGGGCAGATTTTCATACAACTTAACTATTCTTTATTTACAGTTTACTGTTAGGTATACACTGAGTTTTATAAATGTATTGTGTTACACTGTACGCATAAAGCCAACATTTCTTCACCAGCGACGATATACTTAATTTCTAACTACAAAGACGATTTCAAATCGAGGCATAGTAGGCTATGGTAAAAGAACGTGACTACCTACAATTTTTTTTTTTTTGTTTAACGCACAAAATCGGTGAAGAGCGTTTAATAGTTTAGTAACTATATGATTTCCTGTAACACTCGGCAACGCATTTCGCGGACTGGGAAGTTCCGGCCCATAAATTTAATTTCTGTAGTTTTGTAGGAGTTAATTTTTTTTAACAAGCACGGAAACCTCTCGGCCTCAGAGTCACCACCCTTGTTTTCCATGGCAAAATGAACGCGTGTTCTATTTTCTTATAGAAAGATATTCATAGGAAAACGTATTCAACAAAGGGACTGCACGTCACTGAGGGTCTTAGAAGCATTACATACGCCTGGCAGTCGCACTTAAATGTTCAATAAGTACGAAAAATTATGCCTTCAGAAAAATTTTAGCAACACAATTAAAACAATTTTTAACAAGACGGTCAGAACAACTTTACAATATCGGTTACAATTTTTTAAAATTGTTTGTCGTAAAAGCTATTGAAGTGAAAATTCCTTGCCAAATTAATACATTCCGCCGACACAGCTAATAAACCATGGATCAATCATCAGTTTGTTTACTAATAGCCCTGCTGGCCTATATATAAAAAAAACAGATGTTTTCAACTGAATTGGGTCATAAGCAGCCTATTTTAGAAATAATATCACTAGGCCTTGCCAGTTATGGTGTACACCAGAAACTTTGAGGGTTATACAAGAGTCCGTACTTTGTTCATGGTTTACATGTGACACGCTGTTATGAAATTTATTGTTTTATTTACTCTATGGTTGTTATTACAAAAGAAAGTCTGAGTTTATGCTATCTCAAGTTTTATGTTCAATAAAACTTATGAAGAGGTTTCAGTTCTAAATCTTCTTTTATTTAGAACATTTTATTGAACATAAAAGTTACTAAAAGATCCTATATATGCATAATGGATAAATATATGAGGCCAGAAAAATTTGATTCTGAACCAGAATCTTCTCTGTCTACTCTTCGCTGGATTCACTGGTATACA
>PNEQ01004534.1:22256-64878 GCA_003012365.1 Medauroidea extradentata | reverse complement strand
CATTTAATTTAATTTTAAAGTGAAAAGAAACCAATTTCGCGTTTTAAATTATCAACAAAATGTAACTTAAAATTCAGGAAAGCTCTGTGATTGGTCAGTTTGGTGCATTAGCGATACCAGCGCTCAAGTGGCAGAAATTTTCCCTGTGCCAAACTTATATCATTGATCTTTCTAACCTGTAGTAGAATTAACCTTAGTTTGGGCAATATGAGGAAGGTGATTCGATGTCAAATAATTAATAATTAATAAACAACAAATGAATAGTATTATAATGAAAATGTAATAATCAAAACATTCTGCAACATGCAACTCTTTGAATTTCATAGATACGATGTAGTATACTGTCCAATTTAGTAGTGTCCAGTAGGGAAATTTTACTTGTACTGATTCGTGAAATCGTCGACAATTCAAACCCGCCAACGGTCGCCATGTTATTTTATGTTTATTTATCGGTTCGGTATTATGGCCGATAGAATTGCGATTTGCGAAAGTTTAGTGTGCAGTATCCATTGTTTATTAGCGGCGTTTTGTTTTCGATACAAATAATCACTTTGTATAGGATATGTGACATGTAATTACATTGGGTGGGACCGAGTGCGACCGGACCAGCACATTCACTATTCTGCCGTGCACCGATCGCCAAGGTCCTGTCATTTACAACATACAGGTTAGCGGTGTGTTGTTGTCCGTGCACTTGTGTTTGTGTTATGAATAATATGTTAACCATATCTGTCACTGTAATTTGTTAAGTCTAACAGTGGCATTTGTTGAAGTTGTTTAGTATACGATTTTGCAATTGTGACGGAGGTTAAGATCCGTTTCAAATGTAAGCAATTGCACTCTCTTTTCTGTCGTACTTTGGTAATGTTGTTATTCGTTTGAAAATGAAAGTATAAATGTATGGTTCTATTTTGCACTCTTATAAAATATGATTTAAGTATACAGTGGATTGTAAGCTTGTGAACAGGAGGTCCACATTATCGGGTTTGTTACCCCCCACCCTATGTGTTTACAGATGCAAATGGTGTCTGTATGTTGTATAATATACAGCATATAAACATATAATATACATATTATGTAGTGTTATGGTATCTTGTGTTGGGACCACTGATTTAACATAACCTTAAGCGTCTAGTGGATCTTTTTGGGATCCTTCATTCTCATTGCAGATAATAATTTTGCACCATGTTCTGTGGCGCATCTTCTGTAACATTTGCAGGGTGATATAATTAAGCAAAAACAAGTCTCGCTGCTTCTTCGAGTTCGTCTGTGGTTTTTTATTTATTTATTTTCATTACATTGAGCCCTCTTATGGTAACAACCACTAGGCTGTGGAACATGTCATGTTAATCATTACAGATTACAGTCTTACAAACAATTTTATACAAACATTTTCAATAAGCACTTTTGTCAACACAACTTCTCATACACGTGCATTTAAATATTCTTGCTCACAATAAAAAGAATTATTCATGAAATATGATTTAACTTTTTTCTAAAATACTATTTTATTCATGTCAAACAGCACTTTAATATCGCCTGGTAACGTATTAAATACATATCCCGCTATATACAGGACCCTCTTTTGAAAGGCTTTCAGCCGGACTGAAGGGATATGAATATTACGCCTTGACCTAGTATGATGATGATGTTTGGTAGAATTCGTCGGGAACTCATCAGGGTTATCGCTTAAAAAAAACTAGTGAAAACAGGTACTGACAATAAAAGGTGAGAATTTTATGTTTACTAAAAAATAGTCTACAGAATCTCTTTTTCTTTTGCCTTCTATTATTCTTAATGCAGTTTTTTTGCAATTTGAATACCTTGACACTATCTGTAGAATTCCCCCAAAAAATTATTCTAAAAGCCATAATTGAGAGAAAGTAAGAAAAATAAATATTTTTTATTGCAGAATAATTACTTAGTTGTACCATTGTTCTCAAAGTGAAACATACTGCACTGAATTTTTGTACTATTTGAGATACATGGTGCTTATAATTTAGTGATTTATCTATATGTATCCCTAAAAATGTAGTCATCGATAGCCTACTTCTTTTAATTCCTATTTCTTTTGTTAGCATTGACTGGAAGACAGGAGGATTTCTGTTCAAAGAAAAATGAATAAAATTAGTTTTTTTTTCTAAATTTAATGTCAGTTTATTCACTCTGAACCAAGACTCCAGCCAATTTAATGTCACTTTAGCTAGGTCGACTGATCGTTCTATTGATGTCACTCGTCAGGAGACTTGTATCATCTGCAAAAAGTACCATTGTTCCATTTTGACCTACATATTTATCCAAGTCATTTATATACAGTATAAACAAAAGCCGTCCCAATATCGAACCTTGTGGCACGCCATTTTTTACTAATCCGCTGTTCAAGGTCACATTATTTATACAAACTTCTTGATATCTGTTCTTTAAATAACATTCTAGTAACTTATTGGCTTGTTTGTCAATACCATGAAAAAGCAATTTTTCTAATAAAATTTTGTGATTAACACAATCAAAAGCTTTTTTTAGATCACAAAACACTGCTATTGGACACCTACTTGCATTAAGATTATGTAAAATCTCGTTAATTAGTTTAAATGAAGCATTGTTAGTCGACATTTTTCTTCTAAATCCAAATTGGGCTGAGGTTAATATATTTAACTTTGGTACATGATTTACAATTATATTATGTAATGCGTTTTCCACTTTAGCCAAAGGAGGTAGACCTAGTATGGAAACTGGCCTATAATTTGAGACATTAGTTTTGTTCCCTGCTTTAAACAAGGGCTTTACAATTGCAAATTTTAATCTGTCTGGAAATATTCCTTTCTCTATTATACTACGTATTACAAACATGACTCAAAGGAAAACTTATTTGATATATACACTGTTTTATTAACTTACAACTAATTTCATCATATCCAGCAGAATGTTTAGTTTTAAGTGACTGAATAATTTTATTTATCTCTCTTGTTGTCAAGGAAAGTTCTATGCTGGAGAAATTACCACCGTAAACCTCTTCCATTATATTCCTGAAATTTAATGCTAATGAAACATCTTTAGTTTTACAAAGATTTTCAGCAATTTGCAAAAAGTAATCATTGAATTTGTCAGCAGTTTTTTGAGTTCCACTTACTATTGCACCATTGTCTTCAAGTTTTAATATATGATTTGATGAATTTTCTATCTTCCCAGTTTCCTTATTTTATTATACCCCATGTTGTCTTAATTTTTTTAATTGATTAGTCTATTAAGTTGCAATAGTGTAGTTTTTTTTGCTGCAATGAGAACTTTTTAAAAAAAAATTTACAGTATTTTTTATATTTCTCATTTAGCAATTGATTATTTCAGGATCTTGCTATTAGGTATAGTTCCCTTTTAGTTTCACTAGATATTTTTATTCCCTTGGTAAGCCTCTGTTTATGGCCGGTATTATCTTGTCTTTGTTTGACATGCTTCACTGGAAAACAACTCTCAAAGGCCCTAAGTACAATGTTTAAGAAAATATTAAATTTTTCATTTACGTCCTCTGTTTGTAATACCTCATTCCAGTTTTCATTTCCCAATATATCCTGAAAAATACCGTTTCTTTATTGATAATTCTTTTTCCCTTTATTACTGCATGCTTATTGGTCTCTACCACATTTTTCAATAAAATTACTACTTGCGCATCATGATCTGAAACACAATTTATAATAGGAAAATTTTTACACTGTTCAACCTTTTGAGATTCAAAAAAAAAATTATCTATAGCAGAATTTGCTTAGTTTTGTACTCTAGTAGGAAAATTTACCATTGGTATTAAGTTAAATGTCTGTATAAGAGAAAGGACTCTATCCTTCTTGCACAACTCTGTTAAAAAATTTATGTTTATATCCCCACATATAATTATCTTTACATCCTGTTTAAATAAAAATTCCAACAATTTCTAAAATTGTGTTATAAAAGTTTTAAAATCATTATCAGGGGCCCTGTATACAGTAACAATTACAATTTTCTTCTTACTTATGAAAACACCTATACTACAACATTCAAAATCACTCTCCATGCAAAATTTTTCTACCACATCAAATATTTTAGTGTTTTCACTCGCAAATATAGCCACTACTCCTTGTTTTTTTTACAGATCTACAATATTTAGCACTTACAGTGGAACCTCGTTAATACTAACCCTAATAATACAAAGTTCTTATTAATACAAAGCAATTTTTATTTCCCTTTGGAATGAAACAAGAAATAAAATAATTACTTTAATGTTTAATAAAAATTTTGTTTGTGCATTAAACCATGAAATATCAAGTTCTCAAGTAAAAGGAAGTCATTGTGGCGAAAATACTATTAGATTTGTGGGGCTAAACAGTGTGACCAAAATTTTATAAACTTTTTAAGGTTTTAGTGAACACCTGTTAATACAAACCTCATTATTACAAACAGCCAAAATTTTGGTCCCTACAGGTTTGTATTAAAGAGGTTTGACTGTATCTGAAAACCAGGTAAAATTAAATTTTCCACTGGCAGGAGCTTAGTCTTAGCTCTGCTGTTCAACACACAGCTTTATGAAACCCCAAAGGGAATTATCGCATGTTGAGAGATATGGGCTTCAAGGTGGCCATTCAAGTGGAGCAGCCAGCACTGCTAAACCTCGGCCAATGCAGTGATTTGGAAAGACCTAAGCAAGGTATTCCCTAATGTAGATGGCACAATGGTCTGGTGTCCCATCCTGTTGGAACCACACATTATTCAGAATAAGCCTACCTATTTCCTCCAGTTGTGGCACAAATCAGGTTCGCAGCATGTGCAGACTGTGTCTGGTTCATTGTCCTATCAAAGAAATATGGTCCAAACAAATGTTGACTGTTCATTGCAGCTAATACCATGACATGCTGTGAATTATGTTCCAATTCCTCGGCATAATGAGGGTTTTCCTTCCGTGGACCAGGACACAAAGTTACGTGGTCAATAGCTGCAATAGATGGCACACTTGTCACTGAAAATGACCTTTCCTTATTTTGGGATTGCATCAAAAGTCTGGAGCATCAACGTGCATGCATCTGGTCTGCTGGGTAAATCATTGTCTGATAACTTCTGAATGAACGTGGGGCAGTATGCATGAAGATACAAGTCGTTCGTCATGTGTTAATGCAGTGTCGCGGTATTCTAAGCTCCGCTGATTGTTCCCAGAGCGACTTCTTTGGTGATCTGATTCCTTGACTGCCTGACGTGGCACTGTGGTTTATGGTCTTCCTGTTCGTTGTTTATCTCTGTTGTTGCCTGTTTCGAAGAGTTTGTGTTCCCAATGCGAAATGGTTTGTTTTAATGCCGCTTCTTTGTGGAATCGTTGTTGGTAAATGGTACGCACTTCACAAAGTGTCTTCCTATTATGGCTTTTGTATACCCATCCACTCACAACAATAATTTGTTCAAGGCTATATTCACTGGTACCACTCGTGGTTCACGTTCCTTATTTGTAACATAACACAATACGTACCATAAATCTACTAACACGACATGCATAAACTACTTGCATCTATTTTTCGGGGGGGGGGGGGGTAACATGACATTGCGGACATCCTGTAGTTAAAATTAATATAATTTGAAAAGAACTGAAGTTTCATGGTAATTTGTCTAATGTTGTTAATACTTACGCGACGAGTAGTGAGGTAATAGAAACTGACTGAGCTGTGACTTTTCATCACATCTCCTCGATGGTCCCTCAGGACACTAACTGTGAATCCAGACAAACATAGGTTTTTTGGTGGGGACGATATCGAACAGTAATAAAGAGCGAAGGGGTTTGATTTTACCATTAAATAGGTACCAACCAATCAGGAATATCAAATACCTATTAAAATAAAACCCATCCGTTCTTTTGATTCAAGATACCGGTTTCAAATAGTTAGTTTCGTTTTTAAATGTACTTTATCAGAAAACTCAATCTAATTTTAACAATTTATGGCACTGGTAATGGAAAGTAAAAAAAAAAGATTAGGCCTACTGTTTCATACCAATTTACTGATACTGAATAGTAAAATTGGAGTCAAGTATCGTAAACCATAACAAAAATAAAAATAATACAGTTTCTAAACTTGGACAAAAACGTTAATATTCAGGGGGAAATGAAGAATTTATAAACTTGCTTAGCAGAAGGGTAAATTATATTTTAAAATAAAAAAATCTGTAGCCTAGATAAAACTTAAATAACACTAGAATATATGCTATGCTGTAATAGGTAACCAGCTTGACATGTAAACATGTGAGGGACTTTCATTCTAAGAAACTAAATAGCTGTAATAATGATAGAAAAACTTGGAATGTGTTCAATGAAATAATCCACAACAAAAAATGCAATAAACAAACAGATATCACATCTCTCCTGGTGAACGTTACTGTAATAACAAACAAGAAGTATGTAACACACTGAGTACTTTGTAAACATTGGGATTAAATTGGCATCAAAATTCTCAACCGACATGACTATCCCATCGGCTAATTTACAAAATTGTAATAAAACCTTGTTTCGAAAACCAACCAACTCTGAAGAAGTGAAAACCATTATTAACAAAATCGAAAATAAAGTCGGTAGTGAATATGACAACTTAAGCTGTAAAGTTCTGAAGCAAATAGTTCAGTTTATAACTCCTGTTCTAGTAGCTATTATTAATAAAACCCTTAGTGAAGGCCAGTTCCCAGATCAACTAAAAATCGCAAAGGTAGTACCTATATTGAAGCAAGGCGATCCAATGGTAACTACAGACCAATCTCTCTTCTCCCTGTAATCTCCAAAGTATTTTAAAAGGTTATTAAAACATGGTTAATTGAATTCCTAGACATGTCATCTCTTTTCCGTGAAGGTCAGTATGGTTTTCGTAAAAATTCATGCATACAAACAGCAGCAGTAAGTTAGACTTTATTAGCACCGTACACGAGAACCTTGATGGCAACAAACTAACTGCAGGACTCTATTGACTTAAGAAAGGCATTTGATACCTGGACCACAACATATTAATGTTTAAAATGGAAGCAGCTGGCATAAGTGGTATTGCATTGAAACTGTTTAAAAGTTATCTAAATAAACAAATTCAATATGTATCATTAACTGGACGTGAAAGTGAACAACAGCACATATCATATGTAGTCCTCCAAGGTTCAGTTTTAGGCCCTATTTTATTCCTAACTTACTCACTGTAAGTATATGCTCATGACACCAAACTTATTCTACACTGGTGATGATACTGCGGAAATTGAGTCAGCAATGCAGGGAGACATTTGTGCAATAAGTATTAGCTAAATTTAAACAAACTAAACTTAAATGAAAATAAGACGACTTACATGTTCATCGGTAGGCAAAATAGAAAAGTCGGTACCACAAATCAGATTATAATAAATGGCCGACCCATTACCAGAGTTAGTGAAGCGAAATTCCTCGGTCTAATCATCTATGAACACCTAACTTGGAACAACCATGTAGCAAGTATTATTACGAAAGTAAGAGCTGCTGCAGCAGTTATGTTGAGACTTAAGCCCAGTTTACACCAAAAAGATAACAGTAACAATGTTAGTTACAAAAAATGTTATCAACAGATTCTAAGCTATGGTATAGTTTAGTTTAGTTTTAGTTTACATTTTATTGTCAAAGAACTGATAAGCCATAGACAATGTCAAATAATTACATTAATAAAAAAGAATAAATCATATAACATAATACAAAATACTGATCAGTTAAGAATACTTATTCTCATAAATCTCAACTACCATTGACCACAAGTCACTCGTACAATTTGCAATTATATAGTCATAAATAACATCAAACTTAAATCATTAGTAAAATGCATCAAATGACACAAAACAACAATACAGATAACTAATTAACGACACTTACACTCATAAAACTCATCAATCGAATAAAAAGGGTTGGCCACAAACCATTCATACAATTTGCTTTTAAACATATTTAGTGGCATATGCTGAAAGTCAAGAGGTAAAAGGTTAAAAAAAATTTTACTTAATCGTTTATAACTATTGGATACCTTTAGAGCAATGTTGATAACAAGCGTGCTATTAATTTTGCTGAAAACACCAATGTTACTAACAAAGTTGTAAGAATGATGAACAGAAGTTAATAGCAATGTTGATGACAAAAATGCCTACAACATTGCTGATAACATTGATAGTAACATTTGTTATCAAGATCCTTTGATCTAGACCGTCCTAGAAAGGGTTGGGAAAATAATGTTAGCAGTGTTGGTAACAAAGTTATTAACATGTTTTTAAAATTCATAACTTTCGTTGCTAGCAAAAATTTTTAACCAAATGTTAGTAACAAAGTTAATAACATATGTTAATATCAAAGTTAATAACTTATGTTAATATCAAAGTTAATAACTTATGTTAATAACAAAGTTAATAATATATTAATAACAATATTTGCAACAATGTTGATAACATGATGTCTATAATTTTGCAAGCATTTTTACAACATTGTTAATAACTTTGTTGAAAACACGTTATTAGCAGTGTTATTGTTGGTGTAAACTAGGCCTAAGAAGGCTTGTACCGTACCAAACCATATTCTAAGAAACATTTACTTTACACTAATACACTGTCATCGAACACACATGTTGTTTATCTGGGGATCTTGCAACAAAATACTCTTGAACAACATTGCGAGAAAAATCCTAAACAGCAACTTAAAAATACGTAATATAATATCCCTATATGAGGCTAACAAAATAACAGCTATACTGCAGTGTGCGATCACGCGCCGTCCGAGGAAGCTGGCCTGGCTAGCGAAACGTCGTAACCAGGCAAAAATGTTGTGCTATGTTTTTTTGTGTTCTTCTACCTGCAAGCACGGTTTCTGTAAGTTGTGCATCTCTGTGTATGTTTTTAGTAATTAGTAGTCTAGCTGCCGTTTCCCACCTTTTCTATGTTTTCAAAATACAGCCAATAGCTGTGATCATAGAAAATGAGTGTGCGAAGTCAGCATATAAGATAATCAGAAAACGTTCTCTAAACCAAACTGCATTTGAACAAGGATATAGGCTAACATGCATGGCCATAATACGTGGTATGCGTATGCTCTAGACAGAATTCTCAGGGTAAAACTACAAAATATGGTGGAAAAGGCTTAAAAAATACACTAATTAAATATTACAACAAACTCGCAATAGAAACAAAAGAAGCCAAGAACATATTGCTGTTCAAATGTTGACTAAATTCTGGGAAAAGTATGACAGAATGGATATCTAATTAACTTTATGGTAGGTATATTACTATAATAATGAAGGGTAGGTCTATTTACATATTGTGTATATGCATTTGCGCCATGTACCTCTATAATTATTGGTCAACAATCTAGAACACCTAATTGATCTCATTGTTAATATGCATAATTCATTCAAATTAGCCTTTTTTTTCTTTATTTTTTTTTTATCAGGAACTTATGTAAGGAAGGGATTATCTTCAAAATATATGATTATAATAATGTGTGCAATAATTGCTTTTGTTCTTAAGTGCAATAATTGTGATGTATGTATATTTATTACGTAATGTATTCTAGAACCAAAATGTGTGCATCCCTCATTAATTAGAAGAGAATGTAATTAAATGTGTTATTGTATTTGTTGACGCCATGAACAGTGTGTGTACTGGTACAGTCCCTAAGTATGGTACGAGTCAATCATGACTCATTTGGACAATCTAACAAAAAAAACACTCTTTTTTTTTTTTTGTATAATTGCGATACCAGTTTGAAATAATTGTTAATGTGCTACTTTACTAAAAGTTAAACCTATTCATATTTATCTCACCAGACAATGCCAGCAAATTCACTTACAAAATCAGAAGTAACATGTCTTAACATGAAACTCAATAACTTATCATAGAGTCAGAATACCTAAACTATATAACTGTACCAATCAACACTTCACACATATTCAGTAGGCTTGACCAGTCACTGATTTGCACAGACTCATGTTTGTTGCATTCTAGATCACAGTCTTGCCAATCTACTTTCAATTGTTCTAATATACAAGTACGGTACCGCTCATACTAGAGATGTGACGAGATGTAGCACCATAGACCCTATTTGAAGTTAAGTATATTATAGTTTCTCAACCTAACAAAACCTTCGTTAGAGTCAGCACACAGAAATTGTCTTTTCAAACTAACCTAAACTAACTTTCACAATGTAAGTTTTTTTCTGTCTGGAAGACGTTTACTGCAAGGTTTTATCCAGCTATTAGCAGCTCGTATAGCAGTCTTTTCTTTCTTTCTTTCAAGTTTCTGTCGTTATTTAGCGGTGATATCTTCTTTTATGACAACAATACTTTATGATCTTTGAAAGAACTGTACAATGGGAGTGCATGACTGGATTCAGTTTCTTGGACGTACTCCATTGCAAATAGAATGACTGTCAAAGAAAACTAAACAAATAAAAGCAAAACCATAAAATAAGCAAGTATCCTTAGTCAGCAAGATACATACACAACGTGATCAGTCGTACTCGTGTTCCTGAACCCTGTGTGTCTACCTGATGACGGGAACAGATTCCAGTTCCCGCAACGTCGTAACACTTGTCTGTCTGGAAAACTACTGTGTTTTGTTTCGTCTCTTCATTGTGTCGTTTGTCTTGTCTGTATATGTCCGATATCTGTTGCATTTTGTCTCATCTACTTGTTGTGTTCTTTTGTTATTTTTCTGTTCGTGTCTGATATCTACTGTGTTTGTTGTTTCGTCTCATCGTTGTGTCGCATGTTATTTGGTTTTTTTTATTTGTTATTAATTTCATTTATTATCTGTTTGTTCCTTGTTTTTATTTGACCAGATTCCATTTTGGAATTTAATGTTGTGTATGTACCTTGCTGACTAAAGCATACTCTGCTTATTTTATGGTTTTCTTTATTTGTTTAGTTTTCTTTGACAGTCATTCAATTTTGCCATGGAGTATGTCCAAGAAACTGAATCTAGTAACAATACTTTAAACTTTTTGTTTACGCCCCTGGTATCCAGGAGTAAAGTAGACCCCAGAATTGTGTGTATGCGTAGCCTTACACAGGATTCAAGCACATAACCTCACAAACTGTAGATCAAAGCCATGACCAACTGTGCCACGTAACGTCAAAAATTTTCATTAAAAATTTAATTAACAAAATGTTTACTGTCTACATACATAGATTGTACTATAATAAATATTGACTTAATTCCAAAATGTAACTGCAGTTAAATAATTCTCGATTATATTTGCTGGTTGGATTGTCTACTGTCAGTGGTTTTCAAAATAGTTACACTAATAGTAATTGATTTGATTTATCTAGTAACTTATATAAATTTTTAAGGTATTTACATAAAGATCTTTCTGTAGTGAACATCCCCTGGATATCTGAACTTTTCTTCCATTCATTAATTAATTAACACCCTTTCACCCTTTTACTGGTCAAATTTGAAAGAAACAAAAAACAGTGAAATATATTTTAAACTATTTTACGGGTGCCCCACGGACTTGACAATAGTCCATTCGGTTCAAGATAAGTTGTTGACTCAAATAACACTTTTCACCACTATTCACTCTCTTAGATGTCAAATTTTGAAGTCATGCAATTGTTTTTTGAGTAAGTAGTATTATTAGTAAGCAAAATACAGGTCAGTATCTAAAAGTATAAACTTCAAAGGGATTGTTTTGTATTAAGAATGGAAAACAATTTTCACAATTTTTTTCCCCTTTGATGTCACATTCCGAAACACCCTGATAACATGTTTTTGTATTTGTTTAAGCATTATCCTGAAGTAACGACTATATAAATATCTTGGCTGGTGGAATATGTTTTGAGGAATAATGGAAAACATGTTTTGCGTCAATTCAACCCCAGAAAAGTTGAAAAAACCTTGAAATTACATCAGAGATAATAACAAATTGAAGTGAAAATCATTGACAGTTGTCTGGTTTAAGCTAGATAGAAATTTCATAAAAATATATTGCTACTTTTTCATCCCCTAGAGGTTGAATTTGTATGATAAATTTTAAGCAGAAAGTATCTACTGTACATTCTGAAGGGTTTGGTTGAGTTTGACGATTAGCCTAATAGAATTTACAATACATATGTGGTTACCGGTTACTGGCTGAATTACATAAAATCCTTAAAATGCTATAGTTCTACGTGCTTGTACATGAGTGTCCCATTAAAAGTGATATACACGACAGCAGTCCTGGGACTCAAGATATGACGATTTTTCAAAAACACATCGCCTCTTAAAATTAAGGAGACGTTTGGGAAGTGATTAAGAAAGCAGTTAGAACCCGCCACAGGATGGATACTGTATTGCGAGTGATACATTTACTGTAGAACTTGATCTAAAATATTTGAAACAATGGCAGCAAGGAAGAAGAAAACTATGAACAGTTAAACAATGGTATTAATGCATACAAAATATGTCAGTGTCCATGCAAATATTATATTGCTTGATATTTTATGCAAGTTGTTCATACTTGTAGCTAACAATAATTAAATAATTTTGCATTGAACATAACTACTGTATTAATTTGATTTATAAACACAACCTACAAGCGTGTGAAGTGTAGCGTAAAGCCTAATACGGTCTTTTCTTGAACAAGAAGGTGAACACTTGAAGGTAAACAAGAAAGTAATTTCTTTGACTGTTTCTTGCTGTGGGACGGAATAATGTACAGTACTGTTGTAGATATATGCCATTGCAATGTTATGTCTTCCAAGGAATCTATGTACTGTGCGAACAAGAAAGTACGTCCCCTTGTATACAAGCTCATGAACGTAACTTACATGCAGTAGTACTTGCGTGCTTGCTTGAATCTGCCTATATGCCAAAAAAGTCAGAAATATGAGGGGGTGTTTCTTTCTTTCTTCCTCCCTTTATTCCTTCTATTGTCATTAACAAGGATATTCAATTTGTCATTTTAAATTATGAAAGATATCAGTTACCTACAGGACAGAAACTGATAAATACAGGGTGTCTACCAGTCACAGAAGTCAAGGAAGTCACCAAAAAAGACACAGAACTTAAACAAGGTCACAGAATTCACGAAAATGTCACAGAATTTAACAAACAGATTTTGTAAGTGGGCAGTTGAGCGCAGTGCAGGAACAAGAAGTTTATTTTCACATGTTTAAATTGAGGTCATTTATTTTTTAGCTTCGAAATACGAGCATATACTTCGCTAGGAATTTTCTGCAAGCTCAACCGCGTTGTGCTGTACTGTGTTCAGTACTTGTACCCTTTTAACGATGGCAAGTCCAGATATTGTATGTGTGCTGCAAGAGCCAAGTTAATGCAAAAACGATGTCGTCAACAAGATCAAACTTAGTCACTTAATGCCGTTCCCGAGAGTATGTTTGTAAAATTGCTGCCTTTTTTTGACGAGAGCAACATACAATGTCAAGATGTTAGAGTTAAAAAAGGAGGAACTGCTGGAAGAAAAAAGGAAGAACTGCTCAAAATCGAGAGAGATCTAAAAAAACTAAGAAAATTATATAGGCTCTAAGCTTTGTTTTTACTGTTTTTGTAAATAGTTAAATGTTGCAACTGTGACAAAGTTATAAGCGATTATTAGGTATAAATATATAGGTCACAAGAACTTTTTTTATGTCCCTTTAGGTCACCGAAAAAGTCACTGAATTTTGTTGGATGGGTTGGGTAGACACATTGAAATAAATTTGTTGTGACTATGCAATGTTTTTCATATTCTTCTTTCAAATAAACAATATAAGGATAAATTAACATTCATTCATTTATTTAGCAGTCTGTGGAATGTATACATGTACAGTATATGGAACTTAGTCAAATGAAATACAAAATATAAAAGAAATGATATGTAAATACGAAAGACACGGTAATACAAACCAACACTAACAGGCAGTATCGACTTTAAGTAAGTACATAATTACAGTTCAATACACACCAATGTAAGTGATTCAGAGTAAAGTGAGCTCTCTAAAAAGTCTTGATTAATTTCTGTTTTCTGCCAGTTTATATTTTTCTTCCTAATGTAAACATAAATAATGCCACGTGTTTACATTTACATAGGGTTGTACAATGTTTACAACTACGTGAGGCTACACTACTTTGATAAAAATGTTTTATACAATATCAACTCATTAAATGCACGAGGGCTGAATATAAGATATAATCATTAGTAATCTTAGTTATAAATACCTGCGAGTTAGCGTCTTATAATATTGGCTTGTTCATCGACTCTAATTGATACAACACGCGCTATTACCATTACGAATCTCGTAAATGTGGGCGTAAGTATATTTGAATTTGTTACTCAAAACCGCCATTAAAAATACACAAAACACTCGCAATTCAAGAATTCAAGTTTCTTTTAGTTCTACTGCCATGGATGACGACGCAGTTGACAGAAACAGTAAATAACGTTTCAAAATGTGTGAATAAAAAAAATGTTCAGCATCAACTTGCTTCCAAGCATGCGAAGTGGCGAAAACCTAACTCTGGTGCCACTTGTCTGTGGAATTTTGAAATATCTGAAGCGTGAAGCAAGCGGCCACGTGCAACTTCCCGGTAGCGTCACATTGTGCTGACGTTAATTAAGTCAAATTATTCAGTCGGTAGGAATGTCAATAAGATCACAAATAAATATTTGAAGTGAAATAAATGCAGAGGTTGATTTCATCTAATTTGGGGTATAGGGATAGTCGTGGCAGTACGTCCAGGTCAAGATGGGATTGTGAGAGTTACACTGTGCGTACTGCTCAAGGACTGCTGAAGAGACCTGCTACCAAGCTGTGCATCCTGTCCGATGATTAGAAAACGTCTCATTTTGGTGGGCGGAATGTTGTGCGATGTTCGTTTACCGCCTACTCTGGTTCTCCTTGGTGGTGGACTCTGGAACTAGAGTTTTGGTTTGCATTGTTTTGTTCTCTGCCTTTTTTTTTTCTTTCTCCATTTTGAGATATCTATTGTTTTGTTTTTATCTGTAGTTGAAACTTGCATTTCTGTTTCACGTCCTGATTAAACTTTTGGAAGAAGAACAATTATTTTGTATGTTTCTCATGGAAACACGTAACATACCATTACTTTACATTTAACTTTAGCTAGTACAGGAGAATACCAATCATCATTGTTTTTATATGTTTTAAATTCATTATCGTTAATTTTTACTGTGCATTTTCTTAGAGGAAAACAACTTTCATAGATATTCAGGAATGTCGTCAAAAATCTTCCAAACACAAAATCTGCTGAAACTAACCAACCATATTTAGGTCCTAACAGCAGCTCAATCCAGTAGTAATTAATAATAGAGTTTCTGAAACCTTAAATTATTTTATCCGTTACTGGTTTGATACAATAATTTTGGAGTCACGAGTTGTATTGTTCGATTTTACTATATTTATGTTCTTTATTTTAAAGAAAACCATATCATTCATTATCTGACAATGCAAAAAGGTATGGTAACTTAATATTTAGAGAATGAAATGTCAAAAATGTTGATACGCCTTTAGGAATACTTACAGCAGAGATAATACTGTAAGTTAAGGGCGTGGTCTACCGCAATTTTCATCATCATTATTTTGTTCTGTATTTGTACCAGACATTTTTTTTCTTGTTTTAGACACAAAATGTGACTAAATTTGGATTTTATGAATTTTTTTAATCTCTCATAGTTTTCACGTAATGGCTTGTTAAAGTCATATTTTGCATGTTTCCATTTTAACGACTACACTAAAACCAACTGATATACCAAACTCAAAAAAATCACAGTGGATGAAGACATTGCTGGCTACAATGACGTGCTCATAAAATTAAAGAATAAACATTATTTGTATTTTTAAAAAAATTATTGACCTTTTTAAATTTTTATTTTCAGTTTCAGCAATTTTTAAAAATTCATATAATTTTTATTCTTAAATTTCATGAGCATGTCATTGTAGACTGCAATGTCTTTATCTACTGTGATTTTTTTGAGTTTGGTATATCAGTTGGTTTTAGTGTAGCCGTTAAAACGGAAACATGCAAAAATTTGACTTTAACAAGCCATTACATGAAAACTATGAGAGATAAAAAAATTTCACAAGAGCCGAATTTAGTCACATTTTGTGTCTAAAATAAGAAAAAAAAAATATCTGGTACAAATAAAAAATAAAACAATGGTGATGAAAATAGCGGTAGATTGCGCCCTTAAAGATGATTGTGCATCATCCACCGTGAAGGATCATGATACTGTGCTTTGCTTAAAATACTTTGACTCGAGAGATCTGGAACTGTTATGATAAATAGTAGCTAAATAATATGTATAGCAAATACGTCATTTACCATTATAATGCTGTAGTCTTACATAATAATTCCATTTTTTGACAGTACACAGGCCACATTCTGCAATAAATTGGACAAATTATTATAATGTGTTCATTGTTTGATAATGCAGTTTTAATGTAGACGTGAGTAAAAATCATTGATTTACATAAAAGAAAATCTGATTTATGTAGAAACATTTAATTTAAAGCAGATTTAAATTTAGAAAATTTTTGAAAAAATGAATATCATGATTTTTATCAATCCTGTCTGGTGGCTACGTACTCAAAATAAAATATTAAAATATTGTCTGTACAAAGTTCTTAAAATTGGTAGTGATTGTGGTACATGACTTACATGTACCTATCCTTTATTGCAAAAACTATTCCAGACAGTTTTTTACTTGTATCATTTTTTGCCTAATGATGAAAGTTTCTTGTGGCTTTCTTGCTCTCAGATGGTAGTGGGTTGGTGTGAAAAACATTTTTTAGACTTAAGTAATTTTTACATGAAAAAGAAAGAAAAGGTTCGTGTATCCTTTATTTATCCATTCAGCTCCCTCTCCCCTCCTTTTATGACTGCACATTATTACCCTTCCCCCTTCGTCCCACTTCTTGATCACGTGGTCGTTGTGGGAGAATGTAGGGGAGGAGAGATATAACTGAAATAGAGCTAACTTCAACCCAAGTGCACAGTTGAGAGATATCCGAGTGTGTTTGTGCAAAAATCACTTGTGGCGGAGAAGAACACTGCTTATTCCACGGAAATGGCTGTGGAAAGGATTGTATACACAACGTCAAAAACTGGAATTGTTACATTAAACAAACTCTGTGAACATTTTCCTTGTGATGCGAGTGTGAAATTTATGTATTGACTTTTATGTTAGGTGTATTTTCCTGTCATTTATTTGTGCCAAATGTGTGATAACATTTTTACAGTTTTGTTCCAGCATTGAGCTGACATCAGATGGACATGAAAAATCATGTATGAAACCTACAGCAGTTTTAGTGCTCCTACTTGAAGTGTCTTAGTCATTGAATAAAACCGGCCAGATTCAAGATTTACTGTAGTGAAGGTGTCTCTCAACACTGTAATAAAGAAACATAGCTTACCATACAACACGTATGTATTACTTAAATCACGCTATTAAATATACAGTTTCATTCTATCTGGTGATGGTAGTGGGTGTTGGATAGCTACTAGGTGCAGAGATGTAATTTGTTGTATTAAGAACGTGTAGGATGTTTTTACTTAAAAATAATTTGTTCTGCATGTTGTTATTTTGGTAGTTTTAAGGTAGGCTATTTAGAGAGTCTACATTTGTTCATTAACCACTTAAAAATGTGTTGTGATACATGAGGAATGAGGTGCACCAAATATGATGTGTTGACAAGATGTAATGTGATTACTCAAATATCTTGGTGTGCCAGAAATTTCCACGACTTCTCTCTCCTATCATATAATTAAATACATTTGTAGGAACATGGACTTGTACTGAATTCCCAGTGAAAATTGACATTTGTACATCATATTGACCATACAGTAACTTCAGAATATGCCACATATTTAATTACAGATGTTCTCATGATAAACTTTTTTTACTTTGCAGACATTCACAACTGGAACCTGTACTCTAATGAAACAGAACATAAACATGGCATGGGAATAACACTTAGGGTTTTTATATTTTATTTGACACATTCATTTTGTTAATTAAAAATTTTAATGCATTTTGTTTGTATTGCGAACTATCAGTGCACCCTTGGCTTTGCTCGCATGTGTTACTCATAGCATGTAATGTTTGCCTTAATTGAAAAACCTCTTTGTGCTCCGGACAGGTAGTTCATCCATCAAATGTTAGAATGACACTCTGCTAGTTGAGTTCACTCTGCAGCAGGATAAGTAGCTATAGCTGTCCACGCGAAAAGCAGTATTAAGTTTGTCCCTGCCACCTGAGCCTTAAGTGTTTACATGTTGACGTTGTGGGGTAATTACAGACTCTATAATGTAAAATGGTAATAGAATGAAATAGGCTACGTAGTTTACGTATTAGTGATGATGCCCTCAACAACATAGGCTATTTGTTTTTCAAAACCTTCACTTGATGTTAAGTGCCATTAGGGAGTTTTGGCGGGATAATGTTTCGCTGAAATGTAAACTTTTTTGGTCCCCCAACCTTGAGGTTATTGAGATGGTGTATGTAGGCTGATGCTGCCGAGGAACTTAAGTAGATAGTGAATTGCATAATCCATTTTCACCACTTTTGAACGCCTTTATCGAAATTGCACTACGTAATTTTGTCTCCCTTGCAGTTTTTGTGTGTAAAAATTGCATCATAGCCTTTAAAGGAATTGAGCCCAAAACCTCCTGAACAATGTATCGGATCTACAAATAGCTACGCCACATCACATCGAAATTATTCATGGAAACTAATTTTAAAAATTAAGTATTAATTTCGTAGGTTCTCAGAGGTCGTACAACACATCTCTGTAGAGTTACAGAATGAAACTCCTGTATGAATTATTTATCGCTGATCATATTTGCTTTTCGGATCGTCTGCCTGGAAAGTTTTGAAAAACTAATTTTTCTTCTTAATAATTAAGTTACCTTTTAAAATAAAAACAAACTTGCATTACTTTTTTTAGGTACTTACATAAGCATCATTCTGATGTGAACATCACCTCAATATCTCTACTAGTTATGGTAAGTATCATTGGCTGATAAAAAAAAGTCATGCCTTTTCACCCCTTAAGGTGTCGAATTTTGAAAAATCTTAATGTCACAACTTAAATATTTGTACAAGTATCCAAATGAAGTGAAAATCACGATGATGGCCTGTTCAGTCAAAGCAAACTCAATCATTTATTAAAAATCACACCTTTACCCCTGTACAGTACTGAGAGTTCATGTTTTGAAAATTCTTAGAAACCTTTTTGCAGCCATTTACCTTATCATCGTGAAGCAAAAGTAAACTGAATATCTCAATGGGATAGTTTTTTGTGTATATATATATATATATATATATATATATATATATATATATATATATATATATATATATATATATATATATATATATATATATTTCACCTCGTCAGGGACTGAATATAGAAAATCCCTTGAATTAGGCTTACATTTTAGACTACTTTACTGATGTATCTTAGACGTGAAAAACACGACAATATCCTGCTGGGTTCAACGTACTGATTAATTCAAATCACATTTCATCATTTTTCACACCTTATCACCTCCTTAAGTGGCGAATTTGGAAAATTTGTGAAATTCCATTTCAGGTATTTGAGTAAGCATCAATCTTAAACAAAATCACTTCACTATATAAAAAATCAATGTGGTCGATATATGTTGATTGTGAGTTGAAAATGCATTTTACCCTTTTGTAACCTCTTTGGGACTGAATTCTGAAAATAAATTTTAATGGTATTTGGGATATTTACAAAAGCATCAATCTAAAGCAAAGACCACTTCAATATCTCAATTGGTTCGATAGATATGAAGGAATAATCGAAAACACATGTTATTTATTTTTGCCCCCTTTATTAAGGAATTTCGAAATGTCTTGGAGTCCTGTCATAGAGAATTGTATACGTAACCAATTGAAGTAAAAATCATAACTATAGTCAGTTGTGTTCCAGTGATATAGACGACTCATAAAAACACATTTTGCCCCTTTTTACTGCTTGGGGGTCGAATTTAAAAAAATCTGAAAACTGCTTTTTGGATACTTATGTAAGCAACATTTTGAAGTGAAAACCAATTCTCAATCCGGAAGGATTCGATAGATATCAATAGTTAATCGGAAACACATTTAAGGTCTTTTTACCACCTTTAATGTTGAATTTTGAGAAATCTTTAAATTGGCTAATATGTGTTTTTATGTGTGTCCTTTAAAGTAAAAATCACGATGATATAGCTTTAGTGGTTTGGGCTGCAGTTTGATATGTCACTCTGTCAATGTTCTCTTTTTTGTGTGGGTGTGTGTGTAGAGAGAGAGCCTAGCAGTACGCCTGCAGCTTGGCTCGAGTGTATTACTCAGATCAGGTACCTCTTTGTACGCCAGATAGGTAGTTAAGTCATTAAAGGTTAGAATGACTAATATGCTAGTTGAGTTGACTCTGCAGCAGGATAAGTAGCTATAGCTGTCCACACGAAAAGCAGTCTTAAGTTTGCCCCTGCCAACAGCAACTTCTCTTGGGCCTTATTTATAGTCGTAGCAAATTTGACGTTGTGGGGCAGTTACAGACTGTTGAATGAAAGAGGTTAATCAAATCAAATACGTAGTTTACATGGTATTAAGACTGATTTTCCTTAAGCAGAATCGTTAGTGATTGCACCTTCAGTAACATATTTGGTTTTCAAAACCTTCACTTCAAGTTAAGTGACGTTGAGTTTTTTCAGTATAATATTTCGTTGAAATATAAACATTTGGGCACCCCAACCTCGAGGTTAGTGAGACTGTATATGTGGGCTGATGCTGTCGAGGAACTTCAGTAGATAGTGGATGGCATAATCCATTTTCATCAATTTTGAAAGACTTCATCCAAATTACACTAATTTCATCTACCTTGCAGCTTTTTTGTGTCAGACTTGCACATTTGCACAGCCTTTAAAAGGAATTTCAGCCCAGAACATCCCAAACAATAAATTGGCGCTACAAACAACTGCGCCACATAATGTCAAAATTATTTATGAAAACAACTTTTATAAATTAAATATTAATTTCTTGGGCTCATAGAGGTAGTACAACACCGCATCTCGATAGAGATGTAGAATGAAACTCCTGTATAATTTATTTCTCGCCGGTTGCACTTGCTTTTCAGATAGTCAGCCTTGAAAGTTCACAACAAAGTTTTCTGTTTAATTAAGTTATGTAATAAAATAAAAAAATCTTGCATTCCTTTTTTTAGGTACTTAACGTAAGCATCATTCTGATGTGAATACCACCTTGATATCTTTACTGGTAAGATAAGTATCATCAGTAATAGAAAACAAGTTTTTTGCCTTTTTAACTTCTAGGTGTCAAATTTCAAAAAATCTTAACTTCACACCTTAAATATTTGTTCAAGTATCCATGTGAAGGGAAAATCATGACGGTAGCTCATTCAGTCCAAAGCAAAATCAATCATTCATTAAAAATCACATATTGCTCCTGTACAGTACTAAAAATTCAAATTTCGAAAAATTTAAAAACCTTTTTACGACCATTTACGTATTCATGATCCTGAAGCAAAAATAAATTGAATATTTTGATGGGTTCGATATATATAGAAGATATATCTAAAACACATTCCAGAGTTTTCACCTCACCCTTGTATCACATTGGATGTGAAAAACACAATTGCCCTTTTGGGTTAAAGTTATACATATATAGACAATTAATTAAAAACTCATTTAATCACTTTTCACCTCCTTAGGTGGGGAATTCGGAAAATTCCTGAAATTACTTTTCAGGTATTTCAGTAAGCATCAATCTTAAACAAAATCACGTTGCTATTTAAAAATCAATGGGATCAGTATGTATCAATTGTGTACAGAAAACAAATTTTAATTTTTTTTTTAAACTTTTTGAGGCTGAATTCGGAAAATATATTTTAATGGTATTTCGGATATTTACGAAAGTATCAATTTAAAGCCAAGAGCACTTCAATATCTCAATTGGTTTGATAGATATGAAGGAATAATCGAAAATACGTGTTACTTATTTTCACCCCCTTAATTAAGGAATTTCAAAGCATCTTGGAGTTCTGTCATAGATATTTGTATACGTAACCAGCTGAAGTAAAAATCACGATGATAGTCAGTTGTGTTTCAGTGATATAGACTATTCATAAAAAGCACATTTTGCCCCTTTTTACTGCTTGGGGAGGGGGTAAAATTTCAAGAAATCCTAAAACTGCTTTTTGGGTATTTACGTAAGCAACATTTTTAAGTGAAAACCAACTTTCTGTTCCAAAGGATTCAATAGTTAACCGTAAACACACTTAAAAACACAGTTAAGGCCTTTTCTTTCCTTTAATTGTTAAAGTTCAAAAAAATTCTTAAATTGGCTAATATGCATTTTTATGTGTGTCCTATTGAAGTAAAAGTCACGGTGATAGACGGTTGAGTTAAAGTTTTATCAAAGTTTCTTTGGAAACACATTTCACCCCTTTTCACCCCCGTAGAGTTCGAAATTCAAAAAATCCCACTAGTGCTCACCTACAACCTGAGGGGAACCCCCACAAAAATTTCATGATTCTTGGTTCAGTGGTTTGGGCTGCAGTTTGATATGTCAGTTGGTCAGTGTTCTCTTTTATGTATGGAGATATTCGGAAACACATTTAATGTCCATCCGCAACTTTAAAGACTTCAAAATGCCTTGTAGTTGTGTGTCATCTATATATATATTTGTATACATATCTAATTGAAGTAAAATTCACAACGATAGCCCATTGGGTTCGAGTTGTACAGACGATTAGTATAAAATGCATTTCCCCCCATTTACTCTTTGGGAGTTGAATTTCGAAAAATCAAAAAACTCCTTTTTGAGTATTCACATCAGCATTACTTTGAAGTAAAAAACAAATGTGTATCCTGAAGCATTCAACAGATATCTATAATTAATCAATAACACATTTCAGGTATTATCGCCACCTTAAGGTTGAATTTCGAAAAACCTTTAAATTGGCTAATTTACATTTTTATGTGTGTCCCATTAAAGTTAACAAACCAATGATAGGCCATTGTGTTCAAGCTCTATCGACAATTCTTCGAAAATACTTTTCACCCCCTTAGAGCTCGAATTTCAAAAAATCCTTTCTTAGTGCTCACCTACGACTTGAAGGGAAACCACACAAAAAATTTCACACTTCTAGGTCCAGTGGTTTGGTTGCAGTTTGATATGTCAGTCAGTCAGGGTTCACTTGTACACATGGAGATACGTATAGTGGAGACATCCGAAACCTTAATAGTATTTATCTTGAAACAGTTGCTAATTCAGTTTTAATATTTAACCATTTAAGACATTATTATAATGCCCATTTGGCAGTGAAATTTTTAATTGTATAGCTTTGTGTTAATGCTTGTAATGAGGTCAGTTTTTTCCCCACGAATTTCAAGCACAAGTTCTTGTTTGCAAGAGAATGATTATGGGCCAGCATTGTTAATATGTATTATAAAATATTGGTTAAAACCATGCATCAGATAAGTATATTCACATTCGACATTACATAACATTTGAAAGATATATAAAATTTCCTCAGTGGGTTTTTTTAGTAATGTTTCTGTTTGTAGAAGGAACATGTCTGTTTTGACACTCCAAAGTTGTTAATCTTTACAATTAATTAAATTGATGGTGGGGGTGGTGGTGGGGGTTGTTTCAGCATTATAAACCCTAACAACGTTACTTTGGAAGCTGCACATCTCTATATATGAAGAACACTGACATCAGCCTCAGATGCTGAACCTATAAATGTGAAGTTCTGAGGTTGTGTTCCTCTGCACTAAGAACAAAATTTTAAAAATTCAACCCCAAAAAGGGTGAAAAGATGTGAAATGAGTTTTTCATTAATCGTAAATATCTATTGAACCCTTCGAGATGTTGGGTTGCTTTTGTTTCAAAACGATGATTGCATAAGTTGCCAAAAATGTATGTCGCTATTAGTTGAAATTGTATCTTTAAGAGGTAAAAACAGCAAGAAACATGATTTTTATGAATAAGTATATTTTGAATCCATAGACTAGGCTACGTACAAACATCTCAAATGTGATTCCAAATTTTTAAAAACTGTTTCTTAGTTAGCGAGATGATATAAAGCGTATTCCTACATACCTATTGAACTTTTTCAGATATTGACGTTCTCTTTGATATGTTTTCAATTCAACATCAATATATATAAAACTAGTAGAACTTTTAATTTACAAAATATTTTTTGTGTAAGAATAATTGTCATTTAAATACCTGGAAAGTAATTTTAATTATTTGTTAAATTTGACAGTTAAGAGGTGAAGAGGAACGAAAAATGTTTTCACTGTACTGTTGATATAACTTGAACACAACGGACTGTCGTGGTTTTCACTTCAATGGGACGCCCGTAAAAAGTGTAAACTGTTACGACCACAATTTTGCTGTAGTTTTATTGTTGTCTATGTTGTACACAGTGATGGAAATAGTTGATAATTATTGTCAAGATAGCCTCTCGTCATGATATCCACTTAACTTGGATACTTATGCAAATGTATAAAATATATGCAATAATATTTTACAGTCTTATCAGTATATTGTGTATTACAATTTTGTAGTTCACAGGTCTTTAAATATGTTGACTTTTTTTTATTTAAGAATGTTGTTGACATTACCAAGTATGCTACAAGTATTACACTGGGGCAGACACCAATGGACAAGTAGAACAAAGTAAATATAATCTAGGGCTGTCCAGTGTGATAGAAATTATAATTTCTACATTACCCTATTCTTTGTTTATACACTATTAATTTTCAAGCTTCTCCCTTAAATATATTTTTGTAACAAAAATTCTCTTTGATGAAATAACATGAATAGTGGCTACCAAAATTAGGTTCGAGAGAGTAAGGCAGTTTAGTACATCAACAACATTCATTGCATGCAGTGTTATTTATTATATTGACCCATTTTGCTACAATAAATTATAATTTCAAATTAAAATTGTATTATTTACAATTTAAACTTTAAAAAATAATTTTTTTTGAAGGAAAATTAATAATACCGGTAATGTGTTAAACATGGGAAAGTAATTATACAATTTTTAAGAACCTTGGCAAATGAACATGTTTGGACGTTGAGTTGCAACATTTTCGTAATGTGACTGAGCTAGTTCCTGTTATAATGGCGGGTGCCACTGGTACATTGGTACTGTTTGTTGTAAATGGAATGAGTAGTAAGTTAATGATGTAACTGCTAGAGACACTAATATGACTTTATACAGGATGTAAACAATATATTGTTTATAACTTTACACAGCAGCGTACATGGCTACAAGACAAGCAGTTTGATAAAAGATACTTATATTCCATAGGGTCAGGAAGTACTTAAGTACCAAGGCACGTCCGCGCTGCTGTGGGCATGGCTTTGCTGGTCAGCTGAAGATAGTTTGCCCAGAGGTAAAGTCTGACAGGAATCTTTTTAGTAATTGCTTTTATTTTAAACACATTTGGTAAGTGATTAACAAGTAGTGTCCCAATCTTGTAGATTTGTCCTATGTAAAATTGCTTGTCTCAGAGTCCTGTACACTTCTATGCATAGTTGTAAACACTTATCATTTACATCCTGTCTATAGCAATGTAAAACAGCACCATTTTGCTAGTTGTGCTGTCAGTCATAAAGGTCTGAACTCAATACCATTGATAGATACGCTAGTGTGCAGACCTGTATTTCCAATATTGTGGTAAAAACTATTAAAATTTGTAAAAACAGCATAAACGTTACTTTCAAGTTTGCTCATCACCGAACTAGCAACCAGAACATTTTTACAGTGTAACTATAAACTACAGAGAGAAGTATTGATGCATCTATGAGACTGAGGCAGGAGATTAGGAAGAAATATGCGACTTATCAGGGCAGGTGGCTGACTAACCAACTGGCCAAACTTTCCAGTTGTCGGTTAACGAAAAGAGGACTTGGTGGAGTTAATTGTAATATAATCAGTAGAGTGTAATGTAAATCTACAAATAAGTGTACTTTCGCTTGAGAAATTGACATTTTGCAGATAAGCTTACAATATATTGTTTTGTAGCCATAGTGTATTAAGTGTTTGCAGTGTAGTTGTAAGCTTCACATGTTAAACATGAATTTAGTTTTGGTCAAACTCTTTTTTTTTTACATTTGCTTTGTTTGCCAGGATCACGGCCGTAGAAGAACAGGTCTGGACACTCGCCTGGAATCTTGACCACCTTGTTGTTTGATCGTAGTTCACCAAGTTACCGAGAATATTGTGTTTTATTGGCGCTGCAGTTAGGGCAGTCGGACTCATGCTCTGCCCACTTTCTTCTCGCTAAGATAAACAATTTATCAAAACGTATTTTTTATCAATTTATGAAATACTTCCTACGCTCACAAATTTAAGAAAAATCTCCAGCAATCTTTATTTTCTTTATAAATTTAACAGTGGAAAAAAGTGGGCGGAGTTTGAGTCCGACCGCCCGGATTACAGCGCCAAAAAGTACGACATTCTTGGTAACTTGACGTACTACAACCAAACAACAAGGGGGTCAAGCAAAATACATTGTTAGATGAGCGAGTGTCCAGGCCTGTTCTTCTACGACCGTGGCCAGGATAGATGGTGTCATGGTGCACCTTAGTGAACGTTGAATAAGGATGATGCTTTCAGTACAGTGATTGAAACACAGAAAGTAGAGCAAGGTTGTATGTATGGGTTATGTTTTGTAGTATTGTGATGGACTGATAATGTTGAACTGTCCTAACTGTGTATGTGATGATGACATTGTAGCTGATATGTTGGCTGTGAACTCATCAGTTGTGTGACTGGTGAAACATTCGTGAATTCACAGTCTGCATCATGATTGGCTGTCGTCTTGGACCCTAATGATATAAACCCTCTTCTAATTTTCAGTTTACATTTATGTTTAATTAGTGAAACCAATTCATGTTAGTTGATCATAATTTTTGTTTCAGGGTTTGTTGCCAATGAGACATGGAGCTTGAAAACTTGACCAAAAGAATTGAACTTGAAACAGTAAATCTTTTGGATGACACAATGAAAATACTTAAATGTATCGAAATAAGCAAAACTTTTGAGGATGCTAATGAAAATTTCAAGGTATGTCGGAGATAGAATTACTGTATGTTCACTGATAAGAAAGTGGTTTTATGATTTTCCAAGTACTACAGTGAATGTAAAGAGAGCAACAATTTATTGTACCGTATGTCATTTCATGGTGGTATCAGTTAAATGCATTGGTCTTCACTACGTCTGTAAGCTACTATTTGTTAAAATTGTGTACTTTTCATGCTTTCATCATTTTTCCCCTTTCAACAAATTTGAATTTTTTCAATAACTGTTACCGTAAACGTAGCAATGTAAGTAATGAACACATTTCAGTTCTCAGTAATTAATTTTCAAAACCTCAATAAAATATATTTTGAGGTTATTATTTTTTACAGGGCAGTCTTTGACAGCATTTCCTTTTTTTTGTATCCCGTATATTTCTCTGTAACTAAATATTTGAGGCGTCGTGTTGGGTAGGGAATGTGGGAGCTTCACTTATATGCTGCTTAAGTCATTTTGGTGAAGTCGTTGCATTGTTCTTCGTGTAGGGTATTTTAATTATTTGGATGGTTGTAGTTCGATCCCAATAAATTGAGCTTACATGAAGGGGAGGGTGAGCGAAGAGGGAAGAGGTTTTGGTCAGAGCTTGACATCGAGGTCTTTAGCGCTGGTGATGGTGATATGAGGTGAGTATGGAGCAGCGCCAGAATGAATGGGTGGGGGAAGCGGGAGATCCCAGAGAAAACCCACAGACCAGCATCATCGCCCGGCACGATTCCCACATCCGAAAATCCGGGGACCGACCCGTCGGGAATCGAACCCTTGGTGGGAGGCGAGGGGTCTGACCCCTCGACCATCGCGGCCCCCATGAGGGGGAGAGGGAAAGGGGTTGTCTCTACGAGATGTTGCAAAATTGTGTGTCAATATTTTTGCGGCAATGAGCATCACATCTAGAGGAAGAGAAATATATGTAATGTTAACATAGGTCTGAAAAAGCACCATTTCCGTACTACAGTTTACAGTACATAGTACATAGTGTGCTAGCTGCTTTGTATTATTGTGCAATACCATTGCAGCAGTTTTGGCAGTTACACACTAGACGAGTAGTATTTAATTGGACGGTGGGCATTGTCTGATGTATCATTCCACAGCTACATCATCTGTCTAGCCTGCTCCCCATGCAGTGTTAAGTGAGGAGACCTGTAGAGTACAGTAGGAGTGGTGTATGTTCATGTAATATTTGTTGTTCCTGTAGATGTGAGATTGTTCCTTCAAAATATTGACGTGCAAATGTGCAACACCTGTACCCACGGCGTGAACGGTGTTATAGCCTGCAACAGGTATTCTTTTTCATGTGAAACTGCTGAACTTATTTACATTACATTTACCTACAAAGAGGACTCGCACTTCAAACCATGCTTCTATATTTTAAAAAAATGTTAAGACTCTTACGAGAAACATGATTTTGGTGCTCCTCAGTGTAGCTAAAAGTGGCTATTTTAGTCTGCTGTAACTTCAAAAATATCACCCAGTTTTATAAAACAAAGAAACAAGAAGCATGCATTGGCCTCGACTACATACTATACACAAATATAATTGTGAAAAAACTATTTCATAAACATTCACCCTAGTTGAGTGTGTTGTAAGTAACACCAGTATAGTTGTTGAGCATAGCTGTCTGACCCTTATTGCTTGCCTGTCCGTGCTTCAAGATGTGGAAAATTGCATCTGGTACATAGTCCTCTTAAAAAACGAAATCAAGTCGTTTTATGAATATTGTTATTTAAATCCTAAAAGTGAATAGATGTCATCAAACAGTCACATAAATATTTCGAAAATTGTTTTTTGTATGAAGCCATATAAAGCCAAAATCAAGATAGCCAGAGCTGAGAATTGAACCCAGGGCCTCAAATGTGTTTCCAGCACAATACATACAGTCTCACTCTTTGAAGAGAAGTATGAGCCCAGAAAAGTCATTCGTACAAGGTTTTCAATGCAAAAAGAAAACTTAGTTCTCTATTACCTTTGTACCAGGCAACTATGGATTGATTACCTTCTGTTTAACTTAATCCAATGGCAGATCAAGTTTTTAATTGTGTTGTGTGTTACTAAATGTTTCAGCTGAGGTTATAGGTGCATATAAGATTAGAGGAGACCAGTCTGTAAAGGTATTTGTTGCCTATTCCAGAACCCTAGTAAGAATAGATATAAGGATTCGTGTGTTCTCCACAACAGTTGACATTGAATTTAGAATGACAGTTTGCAATTCGTTTCCAACGCTTTGGGCAATAGGTTAAGGCACATAAAGGAAATACAGTTATTTGTAGGGCGTTAAAAGAAAAGACAACATGAAGTCATTTAAATTGAGTAAATTTTTATTTACTTTGTTGAAAGATCACATACTAATTGCACTGTTACTACATATTTACTTAATAAAGTTTATAACCCGAGATGGTGTCATAAGTTCGATAAAACGTTCGTACAAGAGTACTTGTGGCTTCAAATTTATGAACATGGAGACGAAAAATTTTATCCCAACACCTTCATGGCTTTTTACACTCGTGGAAAAGAATTTACCTAGAAAAATTTGAAGAAAGGTTAAAGAAGGTTAATACTATGGACGTTGCCAGTGCAGGCTAAATTGCCAAGTATACATCTTTTTTTTTCTCTTGAATTCTTCCCATTGCCTACTTTGACAATGGCTTTACTGAAAACTGTTAGGACCAAGGAAAACCGTCATCTTTTCCCGTAGGCAGAATCAATCCACCTTGTCTTGTCCAATCAGGACACAACGTTACCATACGCCAGCTAAAACTAACTATCCCAATTCAGATAACTCGAAAACTATTTGGAATAGAAATACATCATTGTTGAAAATAATTAAAATGGTTAAATAGTTACCACATTACATTTAGTGTTTGGGAGGAAGTCGTCTATCAAACATACATATTATGGCGCCTCTATTTTATGTCTTTTCAGTGGGGCCAACATTGCTATATTGTCTCTCCTCCTCCTCCAGTATCCAGACAGTTGTGAACAGTTAAGTATTCTCAAAGTAAAAAAATACTCAAAACTCCTTTTAAATATTTTTGTATAGGCTATTTTTATTCCTAAAGCAAAATTTTCCTCGTCTTAATGCAGAAAATAGTGTCTGCCTGAAAGAGACACAGTGAAAGGAGACTGAACCCTGTTGTAATTTTATTTAACATGTAAATCTGTGTCCTTGCTCTTGCATTGCTGCGGAGTAGGCAGTGCTCTTAATGTTATGTTAGTAATTTAGAGTCTATCCTATAGTCAACTTATAAGGTTTCTCTTAATTAGCCTCTCACATTATACTTGTTCCAACACAAGTAAATAAAACATATTTGAAAATGTTGTTTATTTTTACAATTTGAAGAAAATAACATGCCGGATTTATTTGATGTGTATGTATCCATTATTCCATGGATGTTTTTCTACAAGATTAAATTGTTTTTCCTATCAAAATTGTAAATTTTTTTGAGTGAATATATTTGCTGTATATTGTACCATTGTTTTGAAAATAAATGCATTATAAGTAAGTTACAATAAACATATAGCTAACCAAAAAAATTTTCTTTATACATCTTTATATCTAAAATTAATTATGGTTTCCTTCTCTTCATTATTTTCTGACGATAATTACATCTGCAGTATAAAATCAACAAAAATTTTAAAAATGTTTTTTGTGTTTAGGCTACTTGTGGAAATTGACTCATTGACAGGTGATTCCAGAATAGTTTCTTACTTTCCACATTTTTTTTTAAATTAAGTCTAGTCATAATATTTTTCAGCTAGTGTAAAAGCGTTATTGTTTCCAATGTTTACACATAATAGGTATGTATTGTGTTCATTAAAAATATCCGTCACTAATCCTTTTTCAAACCCGTGATGCAAAAAGTAAGATGTTATAAGTTTGTGTGTATTTGTGTGTCTGTCTGTGGCATTGTAGCTCCTAAATGGATATATATATATATATATATATATATATATATATATATATAAGGCGACTTGAGCAATGGTGTTAGTGAGTTCTTAGCTAGGCTTCAAGAAAGTCTGTTCAGTTTTCTAGTTTTTGAAGGAATGCGAGCAATTTATACTGGTCTGATATATTCAAAGTCTAGTATCGTGCTCACCTTGATCTGATGCTGCAGCATCATCTGGAATTTGCAGGATTCTCAACTGAACAACTACAGTCGGGAGTTTTTTTAAATATTAAATTAAATTTTTACTTCTTACCTACTAAACTGATGCTTCATACCAAACCAAATTCCACTGATCATAACATCTTCGACATGAATGTCGTTGAAGATGTCAGGAAAGAAGAGTGAATGTTCACTTCAGGTACTGTCAAAGATAAAACATTGTACTATGTTGTCATACTTACGCTGCAAGTGAATTTTATAGGGCTTTCTGCTGGCAGTCATACTAAAGATGTATATATATTAGGGACGTGGGCAATCTGTCAGAAGTGCCGACCTTTAATAATTTGAGGTATGCTGAAAGCTCAGAAGTTTTTTTGAGTCATGCTGAGATGTAGACCTTATGCATGCTGGGTGGTTTTCCTGTCATTGATGCAAATAACTTAAATTATTTTTAACACAATGCAAATTTTTGTATCTGTGCAGTTATGCAGTGAAAGGATGTATGTATGTATTTTTGCAGAACAATGCAAACATATTTTGATTGATTTTTTGTCATATAATTTACACTTATTTGGATGCAAATATGTACAAACCTGTCTGTAGCCATGAAAAAAGTAGGGCATTAATATACATTTGTGTCAAAACAATGTAGCGTTTCTTTGATATTGATACTTAGTTGCATTATAAAAAATATAATCTAAAGCATTGTAAAACTCTACCAGGCATGGCCATTTCAGCCTCCTCACCGCAATGTCCTTGAGAGGGTGGTCACAGAGAACCAATATCAACATTGTATGTTGCGTTTAAATGTTTGTTGCTTAAGAATTTCGTTATGTTCCAGGTAATAACTGTCACCTTAAAAAAACTGCTGCAGAAGTTGGAAATTTGCCTCAACAGTGTGTTTACTAAAAAGAAGAGGATTCGAGCTCGTGTTTGTTTAAGTCAGATAGGAAAATGCATTCCAATGCTTCTGTTCACTCTTCAGAATCACGACGATTACAGCTCCACAGTAAGTTGAAATATGTCAGTGCTCTATTTATTTATTTTTAGGTATTATTTCGGGTAGATTGATCCCTGTCATGTTGTATTTGCTGATTTTTGTCCAAAGATTGACTGACAGCTCAGAGTTGAAGACTTGTGGCCACACGCAATGTGGACATAGAGTTTGACCCAGTGCATGTAGTAAAATACGTACTGGCACTCTGAACCTGCTGCTGTCACGTCTGTCTAGTCACGTGCATAGAATAATGCGTTTCTTATCAGCTCATACTTGGGGGCTGATTTATTATTCTTATCTTATAGGTGCAGTGCAAAATTTGCACTTGTGTTGTGCCTGGTTGCACCATAGGGAAATGAAATATGCAAGCACTGATTGGCTTGTATAAGTTAGAATGGGAAGGACAAAATTGCCACTCCAAAATATGCCATGTCTGTTGTGTCGGGTGCATTTTTTAACATTTATACCTACACCAGTGACTATAGGTGCAAATGAAGACAGTTTTTCATGCTCTGCGTTGCTCAATGCAAAAGACAAGTGATGATACACAATCAGCCGCTCATTAATAAAACCAAGTGAGGTGGTGCAATGGTAACATGTTGGACTAGCATTCGGGAGGACTTTCGTTCGTTCCCCTGCTCCGACCATCCTGATTTCGGTTTTCCGTGGTTTCCCGAAATTGCTGCAGGCAAATGCTGGGGTGGTTTTTTCACAAAGACCATGGCCGACTGCGTTTCCAGCTCCGGTCGTTGATTGTACCAAGTTTTGTGTCCTCATCTATATTGACCTCACTTTTGAGACATAAAGCTTACATACTTTACCTGGTTAATAAATAGCACGTATGGTTTATATGTATAGTAAAATGAAAAGTTATAACTCGAGATGTAATGTAAATATGTAACGTTTTCTTGTTTTTACTGGGAGAACAACTCAGAATATATTTTTTACACTTCTAGTTTGTCGTAATATGTGTAATATTAGTATTGTGATGAATTCTCTCTTCTCTCCGAGAAGTGGATGGCAGGTCATGTGATATGCTGTCTTTTTTCTACCCGTAAGTCGGAGCACAAGTGTAAAGTGAGGAATGACTTTGTTTGCTGATTGCAGTGGTCATGCCTTGCTGCACTGCCCGACATCCTTACATGTCTAATGCACAGCCACGCATGTGTCAAGGTATGGCAGCGTTGGTGTGTCGAATGTGACCATACGGGTGCCAGGGGTATGAAGAGTTGGCCCTCTTAATTCACAACAAAGTTTTTAAATCTTAATTTATTAATTAATTTTTTTATAACTGGTTTGTAGGGTTCTAAATGACCTTAGTGAATTATGGTTGCAGGATTTTTTCTGAGGAGTATATTTCAGAGACTGAAAAAATTAAAAATGCCTGTAGGCCCAGGTAACTTCACGCCACTTCATGGTTTCTCCTTGCTCCATTTCAACCAGACTCTTGTTATGGGATGAGGTGACAGTCCACGGCCAACTCTCCACCTGGAGGGAACAGAGATGAGTGATGAAAGATACAGCAGCGAAGGAATGTATGGGCGGGGTAAAAGAGAGCACCTTGAGATAACTCACTAGGCAGTGGAAGTGTTCACCATGTTTCCCATACATGAAACATCTAGCCCTACCCCTAGTCCTGCTGGGGATCGAACCAGAATTTCCTTGGTGAGAATTGAGGCGTCTAATCTCTTGGTCAATATTTAAGATTTCAATGGTTACAGTAGGTGTAGTTACTTTTGAGTTACTAGATTTAACCGAGTGAGATAGAGCAGTAGCTAAGAGCTTGTTTCACATTCAGAAAGTCATGGGTTCAGCTCCTGGGTTCGACCATCCTGGTTTTCCAAAATTACTTCCTGAATACAGATCTTTGCTGTTTCCCTTCGACTTTCCCTCGTGTACCTCTACCAAGTCTAGAATAATTGTTAGAAGGCACATAAAACGTTCTAAAAAGATGTGGAAAACTGTGTCGTGGCTAGCCAGTATTTTTGTGAACATTTGGTTTGTTTCTCTTCACTATGTACCGTGGTTTGTAAAGAATATTGTATCATGTGTATTATTTTTTATAAGTTATTTACACAAAAATTAAAACATAATTAACTTGATTGTGTGTCATTTATTTGCAGGAATGTAAGCGTTATCTCCTTAAAAGACTGGAGGTGTGTTTTGTCGAGATAAAAAACTTGCTTGTCAACAAAACTGACATGATAGAAGATGCAGAAGGAGAAGGCTGTAGGTTTGTCCACACGATGAACGCAGCATTACAGGTTATTTCTTGCATAGAAAGTGCAGTGCACACGCAGTCTCTGGACGCAAGCATCCACTGTGTGAATGTGGCTGTGGAGGATTTGTTGTCGCGTGCTATGTACATCTTCCAAGTTTCTTGCCACTCGAGGAAAGATGAATTTCAGGCAACGTGTTCTAAGGTGAGTTGTCATTGGTTTTTTCCCCGTATAAAAATGTAAGCCCTTTTTGTCATCTGGGCTGCTGGGTACGGACACCTGTTTGTGGTCAAATGTTTTGACAGATTTTTTCAATTTTTTTGGTTGATTTCAGTGCATTCTTAGTTAATTTTTAGATGATTTATCACAAATTGTGCAATATTTTGGGTTGGGAAAAAATGGTCAACTGATGAAAGTTTCAAAAATTTTCATTTAAATTATCAAAAAATGCAACAACTAACATTAATTGAATGTGACACTTTTTTAAGTGACAGAAAAAAATTGCGTATTTTCAGTCTGAAAATGCAAGCATTGTCATTAGTTCCATGTTGTTTGGCTTGAGGTTGGTTCTGTTACCACTCATAATGTTTCCGTATGTTGAAAAACTCCTTTCAGTGTTTATGTTACTAACAGGGATCCACCCACTTTTGACTGCGGCCTCAACAAAGTCCGGAAAATCACAGTTCAAAGAAAGTAACAGCTTAACAATATTAGTGATCGTTTTGGCATGCTGTAACCACAGAGTCTCTGAACAGTAAATATGGCTACAGACTCTCAGCTGGTGGAAGTTCAAACAAATGGGTAATTTTTTCAGTGCATCACAAATGTCTTGATTTTCCAAAGACAGTTAAAATATTTCTTGGCTCAAAGAGTTCACCAACACATGCAAGAATGTCTTTAGCACTATTAGACTCAAACTATGTAATTTTTGGAGATTCTTTTCTCCTACCAATTTCAAATGTGATGTCAAATGTGACTGACTTTGTTTAGAACTGTTTTAAGTGTGTCTGTTGTTTTCTCAACAAAAAACCTATATATTTAGTAATTTTCTCAGGATAGTAATCTGAGAGAAGAGAGTCGCTGCCATTGGAACACTGGAACTCTCGAATGTTCAAGTAACTTGCAACTTTTAGAACAATGTCCAACAAGAGCCGCTGCTTGACAATGTATTTTTCTAACAACACATGCAGTCAGCATCTTGAAGTACAGAACACCAACACTTTCCTCTTCTAGAATTTGCAAAAACTCCTCCAAATCTGTGCAGATATTCACTCAATTATTCAACACTGAGAAACCATGAATTCCACAGTGTAATAACTGGAATTGGGAAAGGTTTGGGCTTCCGAGGCTGACCTTCATACTTAGTTGTTAAGAACAGCAAGTAGGCATGCTTCCTTTTAAGTGTGTTTAAAAATGCATGCTTTTCTTGAGTAACACAAGTATTGAGCTCCTCCAACACTACCAACCACGTATTTCCCACTAGGTTCAGTTTGTGCACCTAACATTGCGTGTGAATCAAAGTCTCTGAAACCATAAGTCTTATTGCCTCGATACACTTAGCCGTGTAACGTGCAGATTCTGAGGTTATTGACACAATGTTCCAGTATCCAATTTCCAGTTTCTGCACGTCAACAATGGCTTGTGAACATACTGTAGCATTTGCGTTTTTTTAGAATTTTCACACCCCTCTAACATAAAGTTTTTGAACTGTTCCATCTCCGCTCCCTAAAACTTTGAGTAAGACCGTGAAAACACACTTCCCTTTCCTGTCGGTGGTCTCATCAGATAGTATGGATACATGTTGGTCTTTGATAGCTGCTTTCGGTCGTGCTTCTTCTTTCGTGATATCCGGTACATAACCTTCCCTCAGTCTGCTGGCTGTTGGGAAGTCTCTTGCACCTTTAATGATATTAAAAAACTGTACTATTACCAAATTGTATTTATAACATCTCATGAAAAATGAATCCAAATATTATGTAAAACATAACAGTACGTAAAGAGAATTTTCAAAAGGAAACCACAAAAGTAAGTTAACATTTATTTTTAAAATCATACATTCAGTGGAATAATGTGTAGATCAAGGAAATGGTGAGGTAATAAAAATCAATATTACTAGGCCTAGGAAACTGTTTCCCTATCCTGTAGGTGTATTGATTTTTGAAATATTATTTATGTTTTGTTACATTGACATTTCTTATCTCACGATTTACCTAATATGTTAACTACTACAGCCTTTTCAAAAGTGTTTTGAATAGTATTATAATCTTTAGTTTTCTTGTTACTGAATACTTTTTATGTTTTTTTTATTATTGAATTAATTAATTAAAGGTTTTCAGCTTTGTTACCCTACATTTCTCCACCCTTCCTACAGTGATATTACAGAAAGATCACCCACAAACAACAATGCACCTATACAGAGTCCAGTTCTTACAAGGTGTCAAGTGTTTTATATTCAGGATTTTTTCTCAAGTTTTCAGAAAATATTTGCATTTTACGGTTACTGACAGAAATGATCACCAAAACGTACCTTCATTGTATTTATTCAATCACTCGCGAAGACTAGGATGATCAACTTTTTCTAAAGGAATGTTGACCTCCTTGAACACTCGTGTAGTTGATAAAACAAAGTCCTACTTGGCTTCCTTAGCTCGTGTAACTATTTCTGCTAAAGAAGACTGTCATTGAATCTTAGACGATGCTCCCATCCTCTCCTTATATTTTTTGTGTGAGGCACTTTGTTTTATATGCTTGATGCACAAATCCTTCCTTTGCCACTCAATTCGCACATTACAATATTTACACATAAGAATTTTTTTTTGCTTTTGTCACAAATACTAAATTCTTCATCAGTAAATTCTCTTTCCTGGTCATGTACCGTCACAACCATTTCTATAATTCGCTAATACTTAATAATTATGATGCTGCGCAGAATGCCTTTACATAACCATACCTGCAAAACTAAAACAGCGCTAATTGTTACACTAATAAACGCTTTCTATCTGATCACTGATATGAACAGAGTGATTTTGTGAAAACTGACAAAAGAAAAAGGTTGAACAAAAATTCACAGCGTTACTTTATTGCCGAAACAGATGAAGATTGTATTGCTGGTTAACTTACTTGTGACTAAACTCGACTATATTGATGTATTGATTGCATGTATGTGCGATCTTTTAACGACTTGTACCGAATGGATACATTGAATTACTCAACGTAAACAATGTGGTTCATCGCTGAAACTACTTTTTTGCTTTTTTCTCACGTTTTTTGTGTTTTTGTGGTTGTTTCGCAAGCAACTCGATTTTCGCAGGAAAATGTGTTTTTCGTTATTTTGTGCGCCGCGAAAAACAAGTGTCACTACTCATGGGTGCTGGCCGTATTCTGCTTCTGTAAAGAGCTGGACTAGATAATGGTGGTAGTCCGGCAGTTCTTTAACTCCCCGTCCCCAGTTACTCTAAATATGCCAGTTGTAAGTAATCTGAAAGTGAAGTTTCTTGCAGCATTCAGTGTATTTACTGCTATAAAAAAATATTTTTAAAAATTTTGAATTTTTTGAGAATTTTTATTTTTTTTGTATTATTCTTATTTAGGTATTTAATTGGTTTTGTATGAAAAACTGTACTAGAAACGTATTTAACATAGTTGCACTGTTTGAGTGAAAATTAAAATATTCCAAAAAATTATTTTTTATAAATTATTGTATTGACAAATGGCCGGTTTTTGGATTATCTGTGTGTTGCCCGATATTAACAATTATAATTGAGAGTGTATTGTACTTTGTCCAAGGCTGTTGTGTGACTAGATAGAGTAGTGGTACAACTTATCTGATCATCTTACTCATGGGTTCCTAGATTAGAGTCATGGTCTGACCATCATGATCCCTGTTTTGTGACGTTTCCTGACTTATCCAGTCGAATTCTGGTCTGGTTCCTCAATACGTACCTGACCAATTCCTCTACAATTTTCCCCCCATTCCTTGTGCTTCCCTACTAAGACCTTGTGTTTTGAGGTACTTAAAATATAAAATTAATGAACTGTACGTATATTTAAACTGGAAGAAGTAATTAAGTTCTCATAAGAGTGTACAGAGATAATTTGAAACTGCTTACGCAAATGTTAAATCTGCAGGTTTTTTGGAATCACCTTGGAAAACATAAAATAGGTCAGTCTTAAAAAATGTTAGCCATTAAAGACTTTCAGAATTAATTTATGTAATACTCTCTGAAGTGAACTGTATGTGGCAACTCATTTAAAGATAAATATTCGCTGAACATATTTGTTGTAATAAACAGTACCAGAATATTTTTTTCTGTGCTTTGTATTTAAATAATCTGTACAATTATCTGATTGCATAGTTATCTTGTAACATTCATAATACGTACTTATATTAAAATCAATTAGTCATACAGTAACCAATTATAGTTATGCAAATTAATTCTATATAATAAACGCTGAATGTTCAACTATTCTCGTGTAACTTCCTGTTTGTGTTATGAATATACACAATACTGTAATATGTGAATAATTAATTCTGTATTTTTTCTTTCTAAATGTGAACTTTATGAAATCATCCCCTCCTTTTTACATATCTCAACATAATTCATTTATGGAAGATTTTTTTCTAGTTGTAGTTTAAGTTGGCCGTTTTGGAGGCATTGCCAAATTTTCCTTTCTGACAAATTCTGTCTTCCAGTGACGTTTTAACATAAAATTGGTCTAGTGATTCAGTGAACATTTTTAAAATTAATTTTGAGGATGTAATGAAGTGTAATAGTTTTTAATGCCTGTTGATAGTCTTGAAGTGCTTTTATTACGGTGGATGACCAATGATACAGTAATTTGTAGAATGTTTGTTTTTGCCAGGTTTCCAGAGCCCTTCTTAAATTGACAAAAGATTGTTTGGCTGAAGAGAAGAATGGGACAGCTATTCGCTGCTCAGGGCTAGCATTGCGTGCTGCCCTAGAGGACTTGGAACATAATGTCAACAAAATATTACTTCATCTGTATCTGGAGGTGAGTAAATAGAAAGTTCGTTCTGGACAACGTGTGTGAACACTCGTGTAACACCAGTCACTTTTCACTCTAAGATAATGTGTATATTCTTGCCACTTTTTGTATAAACAATGAAAGTGTATAGATTCTACCATATTTACAAGTTACTGTCTAAGACCACGTTCAATAATATATTCATAATTTTATGTTCTAACCACGGGGGACTAGAACACAAGTGTTAATTTTGTTAGGAACAACCTATAATTGGAAATTAATGTGGTCTTGCAATATTTTTATAATATTTCAGAAATCTGTTAGTTTTTTATTCTCTTAATACAACTAGTAGTTCATTTCGTTCAACGAAATCTGAGAAATTATCTTCATGCCATCTCATTTTTAGTCACGTTATTACAACTACATAACAAAAAAATATATGATGAAATGTATGCTATAGTAGAACTCAGATTTTACAAGCAATCATTCTAAAATCTGATACTCGTAAAATCTGGGCTTCTGCGTTACTTCTTTTTAGCTGCATCTTTGGTTTTTCATAAATATTTTCAGAACATAATATACATACAGTTTAAAATCAGATATAATTTGTTTCCATTTACAGTTTTATATTTTTATAGATTTTGACAGTAGTGTTACCAATGTTATATGTACTTACTGTACTCTGGATACACAGTTTTTTTAATGTCACTCATATTTTTAAAAAGATCAACAGTCCCTCTCAAATTAATTATTTTTATGCTTAACATAACATTAAAATATCCAGTTATTTTATATTGGTGAAATAAGCAAGAACAGTACACGTACATATCTAGTGAAGCTAATGTTTTAGGCTGTATTAACATTGGATTCCTGAAAGTTGAAAACAATTTGGACAATTCAGACCAGAATTTGAACACCAAATTTTTCTTAGCTGTCAACCATTTTATTGCATATGCCGTCATCACTGTCAATATAAGTTTGTTTTGATTTATATTTTTACGCTTTTACCATCATAATTTGACTGCTTAAACACTTACTTTTTTTTTGTGTTAGATAGAAATATTGTTTCAGCAGTAGTACCGTATTAGCCGGCATATAGGACGACCCCGCAATCAAAGACAAGTCATGGTTTTTAAGATTTGAAATCTTGATAAAAAGTAAATTATAACTTTTGAAATTTCCAACCAAAAATTATTTTTCTTTACAAGAAACATAAATATTTAGTTGAAGTTTTAATGCATCTATTACTGGTATGTAAACATTATAGGGGACACATAAATTAATAACATTGGTTACTACTGCCCTCCGGGCACCCTAGAGCCGAGGAAACGCATAGCGGCGGTAATACGTGGCCGGTGACATCATCAATTGCCTGCAGCTGTGTGCGACTTGGCAACACTGGGCTGCAATAGCTGCTTGCATGGTCATCCCATTCCTGTGGTACGGTACCAGTCCGCCCGAGAGTTGGGTGCTGGCGATACAAAGGATCTAGTCACGTGCTCCAGTTGTATTGATAGCCAAGCGACGCACGCCTCGCTGTGAGGCAAAAGTAAAACGCTCATCAAAATTTTGTACCGTAAATTTTATAAAAAAACAGGGCACTTGTTTTGATTTGTGATGGAAAACGCAATACTTGTAACATCATACAACTCCACAGCTTACAGCTTAACTTCAAATGATTTTTAGGTTACCAAAATTTTTCACACCTTCACATGAGATGAGTAGCAATTTTTGGAGGCTAAAAATATGTAAAAATCGTTGTCTTATATGCTGGCAAATACGGTAAGCACTTTGGTTGAAACAGTGTTACACTCTGGCGTAGTCAATAGTCCCTTTGTTCCGAAATATTGTAACAAAAATGGCCATCTACCAAACTATCAGACAGATGAGACCATAAATGGAAATAACCTCAGAACATTTACCGGAGCTGTCACAGATCTGTTGTAGTGGTAGATAAGAAAAGAAAGAAACAAAAATGCATGTTCTTCGTTTAATGCAAGGATTTCTTCAGATACATTTCTGGATATAACATTTTTCTGCATATAACGTCAGGTTTCTTTGGTTCCACCATTTTTACATGATTATGGCGTATCTTTTCCATAGACAAAGAACTAAACAGAATTCAGTTGTATATCAGTGGAAAGGTCAGAAGTAATTTAAGGTACTATTTAAAATTAAAGTAATTTTTGTGTGATAACTACTTATTTAGTAAGTAGTAGACATAGTTGAGTTGCTTGGGTTTTTAAAAGAAAATTTAATACTGAAAATTTAAAACAATATGAAAAATTATGTGTATTGGGATAGCACAACAATGTCACCATATGACGTATTATTATTGAAGCAATATACCAGAAAGTGCAATGTGGGCAAACAATTAGTACCAGAAAAATCTACCAGCCTGGAAACATGAGTCATACTTAATAAAAGTCGTAGTTGTAATAGGAACTGTATAAAAATGTAAATTAATCTGGACAAGTCTTTGTTTAGACATAATCCTTTTCCAATTATCTATGGCTAATTCAAAAACAATAAAATCTTAATCTTCAGGATCTTGCTGTAGGTAGTAAAAATGCATACTTATTAATTGTCAAAGGAATTAATGCAACTTTTGTTCAGGTACGACATTGTTCAAACTTCGCGTCTAAATTTACTATGTACCAGTATAAAGCTGACTGATTTTCTCACTGCATACTATGCATGGTATTGTAGTACTTTACCAATCTTGCAACTTTCTTCGGAGCCAAAGTTACTGGACCTGTAACTGAGTTTATGAAGTAGGGAATCACCGTTATACTCTCATCCGGTCGAACCCCAAACCTGGACTAGTATAGCAACCATAGAATCAACTGCAGAACCTCTCGGTGAGCTATTCCGGAAAAACTGCCAGGAAGACAGTAACTTCTTCTACACAAGCCCAAAGTCATCCCTTCTTCCTTCACTAAGCCAGGCTTGATGAAGTTATGAAGTTCCACTTGTCGTCTCGGGTAGTTGTAATTTTATGATTTATATTATGCCTAAACATTTTGTAAGGTACTTGGCCTACCCACCCTGTTTATTTTTCCAAATTTCTTGCTGTACGACTTTGTAGTTCTTCTGGCTTAAACATAACGTAAGGACTTAAGACTTAAGGAAACCTAAGAGTATAATTTATTGGTGTAACCGGCGTCAACATAGGCCTAATAGAATCCCGGGGAGTTTCGTGAGCACTGGCTATAAGAA
>PNEQ01004534.1:0-11599 GCA_003012365.1 Medauroidea extradentata | reverse complement strand
CGTGGCTCCGGTGCCATGACGGCCTCGAGGCGAGCGGACATACGCATCGAACGAAAGCGTGGAGACGAGTGGCCCAGCTCACGCAACTCTCCACCCGGCAGACGGCCGGGAGGAGGGGAAAGGAGGGGAGGAGGCACGAAGGCGGCCGACCACGGCCGAGCGTAACCGAAGCACATTCTTGACGTCGGGAGCGGAGAGGAGGGGGAAAACGTCTCGAGTTCATTAGGACAACACACGGCGGCTCACAAATTCAAATTCACCAATCTTCTGAGAGAAGGCAGAGTCAATGTTTATGCATTCACAGCTTGTTATGTATGAGGACTGGGCGGAAAGGCCAGTACAAATTTTTTGTCTAAGTCAATCGTTACAACTTGAAGTCTAGTTCAAGTGAATTATGAACTATACAAATAGTTTATATTCACTGCTGGTTTGCTTAGTTCCTTATTTGTGAATGTTAATTAATGTGAGTGCTTGTTTCGTTTTAAAGGATTATGTACTGTACTGTTATTATAAGTTTGAAAGTTGTGTGCTTGCAGGTTGCAGAAGTTGAAATCAGGAGGCTGGTGAAAGTTTTTAGGAAAGCAATCTCTGAGCCTGCTGCCATTTTGAAAGGTCTTGCAATAGACGTTGTAAATAAGACTGAAATGTTGTTGGACCTTGTTGAAGTTGTTATAGAGCTGGAGGACATGCAGCCAATCTCTCCAGAGATAAGCTCATCCATACTGTCACTTGTGAAATTAGCGCGCAAAGGTATGTATATATCACCATAGTAGCATACATGCAAAGGGCGAGGTCCTACCATCTTGTATTTATCCAGTTTCCAACCGGTGTGAAGTGATTCTTTCTTTAACAAAATACAGTATAATTATTGATTTCTCATGCTTTACCTTATTGCTGTGGACCCTATATTGTGGTAAGTAGAACTTAAGGACATTGCTTATTGGTATTAGGAAAATCATATTTCGGTGTATAAAATCCTATACCGATGTAAAAGTGGTTGAAAAAATTACTTGATAAACGACACTGTAAAGATGTACACTTTGTAAATTCTACAATATGATACTGGCATTGATGCAAATAGGTTGTCACAAGTTGCATGGAGTCGAGTTAAATTTTTTGTCTGTTAGAACATTGCCAAATGCAGAAAATGCATATCTGTATACATGTTTCAGTAATTAGTAGCCTAGTGGCTGTTTCCCACATTTTCTTTGTTATTATAATTGCTGTGTGCTTTCATTGTAACCTGGGAGATTAGCAGATCTGTAAAGTTTATTTTTATAAAACATTTATTATTGAAATACAGTAAATTCTCGTTATGACCCCCTTTATTACGACCATCCCATTTTTACGACTCTTTTTAACGACCTAAAAAATTGGGTTTAAAAAAGTTGAAAATATAAGGAAAATCTGTTGAAATGTGTATTAGTTCCACTTGTTGCTCATCCATGTAGCATTTTCCTTGGTGAGTTCTGTACTGTAAGAAATGCACAGCTAAAGATAGAAAATACCCTTCCTGACTGTCCATGCCAACCAATACCAATTCGCCCCCTCCCAAGACAGATTGTGCTTGTGTGCGCATGTATCAACTGCAGTACCTTGTCTAGTGTTTGTCGCAGCTGCACTGCCCCCACACTCATAACTGTCTCGTAGTCACGTGCAAATTGCAGCCTGTCTGGCCACAAAGAAGTGCCTCACGTTTGTCTTTCCTCTCCCTATTTCTCACAGCCATCGTCTTTGTTTCCATGTCTGACGAAGGCCTGGGTGGATTGGAAACCTAGGGTGAAGAGAAGACAAGTTTCTTTTTTTCCCTGATTACATCACTGTAAAATAAACAGTGTTACATTCAGCCTGTCAAAGAAGCAAAAGAGAAAACTATCAGGCATTCTCGTCTTTTTTTCTCTAGCTACACATCAGGTTGTGCGCATTAAGGGTATTTGGAGTGCTTGAACTTAGAAAGATAAGAAATAAATAACAAAATGTTTGTGGGAAGGGTGTACGGCCTCTCTTTTCCTCCTCCCCGCCCCTTCTCCACCCTTAACTGGATGCAGTAGGGCTGGAAGTGATAAGTGTGTACGCGACTAGGGTTACCAAGGATAAAAAAGGACGACGTTCATTTTGTAAAAGTCGTTTCACTGAAATCGATGAAGTGAAATTTTTTCTAATCCGTAAATTAATTATCGTGTGTAGGGTATTTCCATATGAAAACCAATTTGAATAATAACGAACACGTATTTTCATGTAAATAACACATTGACTATTAAAGGACACATACTTATCATACACATAACCAAGTATTAACATAATTATAGCCCCGGATTTTTCACAAATGCGAAATAACCGCGATAAAACGCGAAAAGTTTCAATAGACTAGACAAAACACAGAATATGAACTACTTTTTTCTAAAGAAAAAAATTTTAAGTCATGCTTTAATATATCACGGCAAAAGAATCGCCGACCGAAAGAGTAAACATAGCGAACTAGCTGCTGTACGATGTGAACTGGCTGTGTACGGACGGCAGTGGCGGCAGCTGGCTGGCTGGCGTCCGCCAGAAGTAGCCGTGTGTAGACCGTGCCTATACCAAGAGCGGGGGAAGGGAGGGAGGAAGCGAAGAAGGCGTGGCTTTCCCTCGCAACAAACAGCCTACCAGAAACCTGGGCGGACCATACCCCGCCCACTTTCTTTCCCCCGCCCCTTCCTTTCGACACATTCCCTTTCCCCTCCAAGATTGTTTTCGCTCACCAAGGCCGTGAGCTGGTAAGAGAAAAGCAGCATACTCTCTCTTACGTCTCCTAGCATTCTTTGTTCTTTTTTAGCGGTTTTACTTACCTTCCGCGGTGTTTATTCTGCAGGCCTCAAAGTCGGTCATTTTTTTCACTTTTTTGAAGTGCCAAAATTGGCTTTTTTTTTTCTTTTAAATCAATGAAATTGCTCCTTAAAAATTCTGTTGAATTAATGATGGAAGGTAAATACAATTTTCAGTTTGTTTTGTATTTATTTTTACTGTATTTAAGATTGGCAATGACTTTTGTCCTTTGGTAAGCTTGGCAATGTTGTTAGATTGTTTGTGTGTTAGACAAATGTGTGTCTAGAACTGTAGTCCCTATCTCTGTTTGAAATCTCAACAATTTATAAACGTGTGCGGAATTATGAGAATTTGGCAATTGACGAACTCAATCTTCGACCGTGAGAATTTCTCGAGTATTGAAGTCGACTGGAATATGGTGGTTGTTTAGGTTACGTAATGCAACACGTTTATTTATCCTGGCAGCTTGTTAAATGTTATCAGTTTTATTTTTGTTTTTGATACGTAGTAATAAAAGAAATTTGTATATTTTAATAAGGCAAAAAGATTTTGAGAACAATGAATTTTAAATTTGTAATGATGCAACATTAATTTTGCCAGAATTCATGTGTCTGTGAAAGGACAGTCAATTTTCGAAGGTGTAAAGTTTCTTGTACCTTTCACGCCAACCTCTAAGTTTACAGATTTTCGTCAACTTAGAGGTTGGCGTGAAAGGTACAAGAAACTTGACACCTTCGATCACATACCACCAAGAAACACAGTTTAACAGTCAATTTTCTTCACAGTCGCGAGAACTTAAAGTATTATCATATTCCAGCATAAATTTTACCAGTGGGGGAAAAAAGAGACTAGGGTAAAATTGTTGCGTCTTAAATCGGAAATGTAGAGGCGGAAAAAAAAGGTATAGGTTATTCAGAGCTATAAATTATCACTTGTGTTTGCATCTTGGAATTATTAATACAGACACTGTTTTGTAAAATATGAAGCGAATAAATTTATCTCCCAGTTTTAAATTGTTAGGTACGATGGAAAACATTCAACGGTCAACATAACATAATTAATTGACTTTTTTTTTTGTCCACGAAATGTCTGATTTTCCTGTTGGAATAAATTATACCTATTTATTGTGGTTATTAATATTTGTTTATAACTTCTTTGTCCTCATTCCATTCATATGTATTTAGTGATTTTTAGGTATGTACAACACACAGACTAGGTGTAACATTTGTGTACAATTTCAAACCATTAAACTAAAGTTACGTATTTTTATAAATATTTATATTTAAATGTTTAACTAAAATTTGGTACTTAGCCCAGCACACATTTGATACTGCAATAGATCTCGACATGTAAAACATTAGTAAAATTTATAACAAAAGTACATGAAAAACAACAAAATCAGTGAAAGAATCTCGTTAAAATGGACGAAATCTTTAAAATAAAAAATTTTCACTGAAAATAGGTGTGTCTGATATCGTACACATAAAACATAAGTACAAAGTAGACACACTAATGTGTAATTGGTTAACAGTATTGATGTGTCCAGTACGATTTTGTTTGACAAAATGGTTACGTGACTCATGTTTGGGGTACAAATTTGATGTACTGTACAGTAGTTTAAGATCACCAAATATCATATTACACCAATTCGGACTCGGCCTGTAGTTTCATGGCCTGATAGAAAGACAGTTGCTTAATATTGGTAAATCATTATGTGACTTAGTTATGTAGGCCTATTTAATCATAGTGACAAATTTAAGCCGTTTGTATTTCCAGTATTATAGTTAGTAGGTGTTAGGAAAGTGACTATATTAAAAAAAAATTGTTGCTATGTTGGTTTAATCTTCAAAAAGCGCAAAAAAAATATGTAGTCACTTTTTGGTCACTTTTCCAAGTTAGATGGTCACTATATTCACTATTTTAGAGGTATTAGACCACTTTGAGGCCTGTTATTCTGTGAAAACAAATGATGCCGCGTGTCTATTCTGTGAAAACAAATGATACAGCGTGTTAAAGTTTCTATTCACGACCGTGCAAATGCATTTAAAAACGAAAAATTCTACGTGAATAATATTACCATACTAATGTGCTGTGTTTGTAACACACGGCTTGACTGGGGAAAAAAAAGATGCCCTTGACAAACATGTGAAATCAAGTACGCATACTAGGAAAAAACTTGAACAGGAAAAACTCATATCAGAGAAAGGACATAGGCCTACATCCAAACGTCAAACAACGGTTCTGAGTATATTTGAAAACCAAAAACGTTCCAGAATTGAAAAAAATGAGTTTGTGGAAGACACTGTAAAAATGTGCATGCAGGCAAACATTCCATTGGAAAAAATGGACCACCCGGCAGTACGAACATATTTAGACAAGTATGTACATACGTGGTTCTGGCGATTTGCCTGGTGCAGACACACTTAGGCGGGAATACATGCCTAAAGTAGGTGCTGCGGAAAAAGAGCGATTGAAAGAATTCATTCAAGGAAAAGATATATACATTGTTGCTGACGAAACTTCTGATACCCGTGGACGTTGTGTGTTTGTAATCCTGTTCCGTACCAACGACTCTGCTGCTGATCAACAGGTATACTTGGCCATGTGTTGTTTCCTAGATTCCGCAGATGGCATTACATGCAGTCAAGCCATACTGGAATGTTTAAATCAGTATGGTGTAGCATATGAAAATGTCCGAGGTCTTGTGTCTGACTCAGCCAGGTACATGAGTACCGGTTTTGCTGCACTGCAAATAGTTATGGGTGACCATGCCATCCATTTTCAGTGTTGGGCTCACAAAGTGAACTTGGTGGGTGATGTTTTTATGCACGAGTTCAGTGATGTGAATGCTTTTGTGGTCGATATAAAGATGGCATTTTTACATGGCAAAAAAATGCTACATTTTGTTTCTGCAAGAGAATTTCCCAGAACTGGCTGCAAAACTGTTCCCAAGCCCTGTGGTGACAGATGGAATTCTTGGTTCATGACAGTAATTTACTTGTCCGATTACATTGATGCACTCCTTCAGTTTTTTTGACCAGTGGGAACCACAGAATTCCAGCCTGAAGTCAGTGTGTCAGAAGTTATCTGGAGGCCAATTTCCTGAGCTGAAGGTAAAGTGCAAATTTGTAAGTGACACTTGTAAAAAAATAGTAGATCTAATTAAAGTTCTGGAAGGAGGACACTATCCCTTTGCTCATTTTCTGTGGAATGAACTCACCCAGATCTCTGATCAGCTGAGACGATATGCAGATGGTGTTTTATCATCTCACACACGGCAAATGTTGCATGAAGTCAAAGCCAGCATTAAATCTGCTATTTCCAACTGTTGTGCCAAGAGCTGTACCAAATTATCAACACACATGGCTCCATCTCCAGCTAATAACTTTTACACAACAGCAGGTGAGCTGTTTAACCCAGCCAAAGCAGGTCAACAAGTGGAATTGAACTGCAAAAAATTGAATGTTAGCAAGGCCAAGCTCCCACCATTTTCCAAGATCAGTGCCGATAAATTCATGGATGGCTACATGTACTTCCACGAACAGTTGAAGGGAAACGTGCGTGCTGGAAGTAAGATAGACATGCCTCAACTTCTTTTAGCAGTGTCCATCTCTAAACCAGAGTTCGGAGCTGCAGCCCTTAAAACAATCTGGGCCCCTATGAGCAGCGTCGACGCGGAGAAATGCCTGAGCTCTTACAATGTTGTTCTCAGCGATCGAAGAACAAGTTTGAAACAGGAAAATATTTAAATGTACAATATCCTTAAATTTAATTAGTGAAACTGTAACCTGTATGCAGGCCTATGTCTACTGAAAACAGTTGTTTACATGTTTGTCAATTTTTTATTTTTTACACTAATATTGTATTTTACGAGAAAAATGTTATATTTTTTAAATATGTGTTTTTTCATAATTCTTACATTTTGAACAGTAATTATTTGTTAAACAAACTGTAGTTTACAGAGAAACATATAATATTATTGAAAATGCTACAATGTGCTAATTTTTATTTTTGAAAATGTTACAAAATGCTAAATTTCATTTTTAAAAATCTAAAATACACTTTTGAAAATGCAAATTTTCCGGGGCTCTAAACATAAGGGGCTCCAAATTCGCATTCCTAATAGGTGTACTCATTTGAAAAATATATATTTTTTTAAAAATGTTTGTTGTTTAACAAACACTTTTATAAGTAACGCTTAAAATCTTATAATGGCGACACACTGCAACAGTTCATGCGTGATGACCAAAGAAAATAGACTCAACAGCTGTACTGAAAGGTTTTAAATCAGTATACTTTCATGTAAATAATATAAGCAGTTCTGTTTGTGTGGTGCTTCACGCCTAGTGAGCAGAGCAGTATTTATTGCGTGCGCACAAGCAGACGAGAGGGAGACAAGCCAAAACCAGTAGGATGCTCTCCCCTTCCCTATTCTTCACAACCTGACCTGGCATGCAGCGTGGCCGCACTGCTATACGCATCACAGCACATGGGGTTTTTTAACTGTGTCAACGACTTAAGACATCTGTATAATAAAATCTCAAATAATAAGTTAACTTTGCAATAACAAATCATATAATTTTCCACACTACGTCAATGGAAATGGGCATATTGCACTGTGTTAAATGCCTTTTTCTTGGGTCAAGGAGAGACTGAAGAATACTTTTTAGAGAATATTTTTTTATGGAGATATCTGGCAACTGAAATTATTTGTATTTAATTTAAAAACTTATTTTTACAGCAAAGGTGACTCAATATAAACTTTATGTGAAGGACGGCAAATTTTGATGTATATGTGGTGTCGGGTGGGTCAAAATCAGTCCAAAATGTCCCTATTCCTCTCATTTTTATGACCCTTTTCCCAGAAATAGTGAGGGATCGTAACATTTTATTTAGTATTCATTATTTTTATAACCTGTCTCATGTAGGTATTCTGTATTTTGACACTTCACTTCTGAGAAATGTGTCTGTACACAGGCTTGCGGAGACCGTGCTTTTCCAGGAAGCCAGGTAGGTTTAAATCTCCAAACATTGGAACTGTCGGACACATTGCTCGGAAGAGAAATGTCAAACTATGGAAGTGTTACTTGAGACAGACTATGCCTAAACATACTGCATTTTATACGGTATAGACCATCTGTAAGTGCAGTGGTTGATTGGTTAAGTTATTTGTTAGTAGCTAGTGTTTAGACATACAAATTTGCATACAATTTTTTTTTGTCTAATTCGTATTGTTAATCGTAGTCATGAATTTTCTAACTGCAAATAAAAGATGTTTAATTGAACATTTGTAAGATAGTGCTTACTTTTTGTATGGTGTTTTAATGGAACACTTGTGTATGTGCTTACATACGTGCACACTGTGGTGTACGGTCTACGTACATCATACGCAGCCACTGGAATAACTAGTTCTAGAAGGAATGTTGCGAAGTGTGGATCTGTCATTCTCAAATTCAACAAATGTTTCCAGTTTTCAGAACCTAAATTGGTGTTAGGCAACATGTCGCTTATCTTGCTCAGAACCAGTGTGTCAATGGTAAACGAATGAGAGTCGTCATTGATAGGCTGAATTTGACATGTGGCGATTCCCTTTGCCGCTGTGACAGCCACACCTTAGAGACCATGCACAGATTGTGAACACTTATGTTGCGATACTCCAAGCCGTTGTATGCAACTGCTGGTGATAAAGCTCTCCTGGCTACCTGAATCCAGTAGTGCTCTGCATGTTTGTATGCCACCACTTGCATCCTTCACCCCCACGTTTGCGGTAGCTAGCAAGACAAATGAAGTCTCTCCAGTGCTGGTTAACGTTGTAGTTGGAAGAGACTGCTGGCCACTGCTAACCTTGTTGTCCTTCTCCTGATTGCTGTTCCAATTTATCCCGCTACCTGTATCCTGACTGATTTGTGCTTGGTACTCGACATGAAGCGAAGTGTGATGACGTGCCTCACAAATTCTACAGCTGGTCCTCGAACGACAGGAGGTGACAGTATGAGATTGTTGCAGACAGTTAAGACACAAGTTGTACTCTCTGGCAATACTGTACCGCTCCTTAGATGATTTGTTACTGAAGTGTGGGCACCTTGACAGTATATGAGGGTCCTGACACAACACACACTGTTCACTAATATCACCGGCATGACCCAAGAATGAATGTGTTGGCTGCACTGGTGATTGTCTCCAACCCGTCTGTCCTGTCTGCCTCCAAGGGGGTTGGCTTGGTTTTTGAGCTATTTTTGGTTTTTGTCCCGATCCCAGCGACTCAAACATGCATTGCCGTCCTTCCAAAAAGGCAATAAACTGGTCCAGAGTTGGTAGACTTGCTGGATCTGTGATCGTCACCTCCCAGTCCTTGCGTAGATTTGAGTCCAACTTATTTTCTAATAAATATATCAACACTGGATCCCACATGTTGACAGTCACACCTAACACCTTAAGGGCAGCAACATTCTCCTGAATCGCTGCTAATAACTGAACCAAGGCGGTGGAAGTTCCTGTACCAGATGGTACGTTGATCAGGGCATCAAGATGGTGGTTCACTATCAGCCTCTTGTTATTGTAGCGCCTCTGGAGAATCTTCCACGCCACCTCATAAATGTCTTCAGTAAGTGAGAGCGATTGAACTAGAGACAAGGGTTCACCTTGCAGTGATGACTTCAAATACGACAGTCGTTCCACGTTTGTTATCTGGGTGTGTTTTGCTATCAGTGCCTCAAAAAGATTAGAGAAATTTTGCCAAGATTTTATATCTCCCCCAAAGGTTGGTAACTTGATGGTAGGTAATGCCACCTTTGTAGTATTGGAGGCAGAGGAGGAGTGTGCTTCACCGGAGACAGCTAGTTTGGCCACAGTGTCTGCAAGAGCCATGACCTTGTAGTATAGCTCGTCGAATTCATCTAGTCGCCTGTCATGATCGTCTATGTTAAGCTCGGTAATGTTAGATGCCTTGGTAGCGATGAGTAAATGATCATTGTCAAAACCAGACCTGAGCTGGGCCAAATCCCGACAAGTGGCCTTGAGTAGTGGATGCTGAGTGGGATCAGACTGTGCCTTTTCCGCCAATGCAGAAGCTCTTTTCAGACGTTTTTCGGCCCGTGAGAGCCTCAGCTCTACAGCCACGATGATAGCTGCTGCCATCTCTTGTTGTTGTTTTGAATACCTCGAAGCAGGAGTCGTTCACCAGGCGGAGTGACCGGATCACTTTAAGTCGTTCACTAATCGCAAAATGGTCGTCCAAGAATCGGTTCATGAATGATGATTCCGAGACCCATTTACTACCGAAAATTACTGTTAATCGTAAGTATTACTTAACTTGCGTCGTCATTCCTCGTAACGGTATATTACAATTATTATTTATTTATACCACACGCGCCGTGTTCGAAATGATAAATAACCGCGTCGAGGCTTGTCACACCCGGGAGCCTAGCTTGTTCTTTGTCCTACCCTACACGGCCCGGCAGTCCTCTGTAAACAACTTCTTCCCGTCCGACTCGCAACGATTTTCTAACTCCCGACACACCGAATAATATCCAGCCCGGTGGACCAAAATGTTCCATCGAACATACACGGCGTAAACATGTCCGTACGCAACTGATAAACACCATACGTTTTTGAACTATGACTAGATTGCCATCTTGCCCGATATACTCGTCGAGCCCACAAGAGAACAAAAAAAAAAAAAACAAAGCTTAGTTCCGGGTAAGAGTCACACAAGAGACAGTTAATAAAGTTCAGTTCACAAATAACAACAACAACCTAAGTACAAAGTTGACAGGTCCCAACGAAGTAGGTCAGGGAAAAATTACAACTTTAGTCTGGAAAACCGGGAAAAGTTGGGGAATTTTTCACAGCTGATGTACACTAATGATGTGCCACTAAGACGTTGTACCAAAACGATACAGATAATTAACCTAATCATTTGCAGTTACTGATACAGACTAGTAACCAATTATTTCATCATATTTTCAGCTAAATTAAAATTAATATCACGTGATTCTAAGAAATAATTTCACAGGCGTAATACATTACAATCAAACAGTTAACATTCAGTAGTCATAACTCAACATTAGAAAATTTGCTTTTAAAAAAACAACCTTTCTCAAGTTCTGGCAACATTCTAACATTTTGTTATGCCTAGCTTGAAGAATGTTTCCAGCTAACGAAAACAACCTCTCTGAGCACACAGATTTGAGGGGCATTATAAGATGTTTGAGTGCTTCCTTCTTTAGATGTAACTGACATCTTCAATCCAGAATTGAATTAGGTATGCTTCCAGGTCTAATGTTGGAACATGCTTCATATAATTGTCCAGTTCTTCAAGTGCATTACTACCTGTAAATTAAATAATTGCAAAATGACAAACATTTTGTTTACCAATCATAAGATTGGTTGACTGTAGCTAGCATACTGTATGTGGTATTTAGCACTAGTTGAAGCTGTTGTAGCAGCTGCAGAATGTTTAGCCGTATTCTGGAACATTCGACAAATTCCCTTCTGACGAGAAGAAGGGCCAGGTGAAGAAATGAAACATCTAGAAGTGCCAGTTGACTCAGGCAGGGTTTTTTTCCTTCCCTCCCTTATTCCCTTCCTCCTCCCTTATTCCCTCCCCACTCCCCCTCCTCTCTGTCACCCAACCACCACTGCATACCTCCCAAACCCCTCTCCAGACCTCCCAAACCCCTCCCCACACCTCCCAAACCCCTCCCCACACCTCTCAAACCCCACCCCACACCTCTCAAACCCCACCCCACACCTCCCAAACAATCTCCCCACACCTCCCAAACAACCTCCCCAC